>ML424346.1:0-60374 GCA_005239525.1 Nicotiana knightiana | reverse complement strand
AAATATTAGCCCATGTGTTCATACCCGAACCTTGGGTTGATATGCTTAAATAATAAAAGGATCATGTGCGCATTCCGCGTCTCGATGCCTTTAGATTTAAAAGTAATTATGTTATAACCATGTGTATATTCCGTACCTTGGTTTAATATTTAATTTCAAAGAAGTACCTTGTGTGCGTTCCGCATCTTGGTAAACACAACTAATAAAAATATAATAATTAATTAAGCGGTAATAAATAAGCCATGATCAATAAAATACAAGAATAGCTAAAAATTGATTTAAGCCTTACATGAGTCAATAAAGCGACCGTGCTAGAACCGCGGGACTCGAGGGGTGCCTTACACCTTCCCCTCGGTCAACAGAATTCCTTACTCAGTCTTCTGTTTTCGTAGACCATAAATTAAGAGGCAAACCATCCTTTGTTAAGGGATTCAAGATAAAAGGTGGCTTGGAACACCAAAACTCAATTCCAAGTGGCGACTCTAAATAATAAATAATCTCTTTTCAAAACGTCACTTCGATTGGAAAAACTCTTCTAACTCAACCTCGTAATAGGGTTTTGAGGGACATAAAAGAGGTGTGACAGATTTTATTGCTCAACCTTTTTCCATATTCATCAATGAAATTAAAAATCGAATTTCTTCAAATAATAAACAAATTGGTTTTCTTAAAAATGAGATTTGTAGTCTTACTATTGATGAGACTCTTCAAAATCCTAAAATTAGGGGAAAATTGATCTTTTACAAAATTAATTTTCATTACAAATATGTGGTGATCATCCAAATATTTTTTGGGAGAGAAAAAAACATGTAGTTACTCTTCCATATGAAGAAGATTTTTCGGAAGATAATATTCCTACTAAGGCAAGACCTTGTTAAATGAATTCTGATTATTTAGAATTATGCAAAAACGAAATAAATTCGTTATTACAGAAGGGCCTTATCAGACCTTCTAAATCAAAATGGTCTTGTACTGTTTTTTTATGTTAACAAACATGCAGAACAGGAAAGAGGTGTTCCAAGATTGGTTATTAATTATAAACCTCTTAATAAAGTTGTAAAATGGATAAGGTATCCTATAACTAATAAAAACAATTACATAATAATGATATTTTCTTTGAAGGTATCTCCACAATGTACTTTTTCATCGAGTTTTCTATTTCATGGATAATGCGATGGTCTGTGGAAATAACGAAGGACGAGGACAATTTTCCTTGTTTAAAGAGAAATTTTTATACAAAATTTTGGAACAAAATTGTTCAAAAGAATACAGAAGGACAACTGTTTGGCCAGGACATCTTGGACACTATCCAGAATACCTTGATAGGATATCAAAAGAAGACACAATTGAAATCTCCACAAGAGGAACTAAATAAAAGTCCCTTCAAGCATATATCCAGAAAATTAAAAATGAAGAAGGGTATATTATCAAAATCTGAATTGATTGCTTCTTACTTGATGGAAGGAAAAAAAGATTTGATTAAAAATTTAGATATGGAAAATCAAGATGATATATTTATGACCTCTGCTGGAAATACAACTGAAGATGAAGAAACACAATGTTTAGCAAGGGAATCACAAAGTGTTGATAGCACGGAGGAAACTAATATTTAAGCTTATTTGCAACAGCTTCGAGAAAAGATAGAAAAATCTCCCAACACTTCCAGAAAATTCAAAGGCAAGGACCCCATAGAAAAATAATTACATAATTGTACTACACTTCTTTAATAAAGAAGTAGGCCCGCATGTTGGGGCAATAATTTATTCGTAACTTCAGCGCTTAGGTAAGCAGTAGGCCCATATGTCGGGGCAATAATATAGATATGATATAAGCGCTTACGTAAGAATTTTTTATTGTTTTGTTTCGGATCCCCTCTATAAAAGGATCCATTTTTACTAGTTAGGGCAGACTTTGGTCACCTCTCTCTCTCTCTCCATCTCTTGTAAAGAACACTTCTTAAATAAAAGCCATGGTTCAGCTAGCATACACCTGATAGCAAAGTCTCAATTAAGGTACTTTTAGTTTTGTTTTTAAATTTTTATTATTTGAAACTATATTTAGCCTAAATGATAGGCTAAAACACTTGTATTGGACTGATAACATACTAGATTGTTAAGAGATGGTGACCTATCCTAAATAAGAATAGGGTTGTGCCGATGATTCTGAGGTTGATATACTATAGTTATGGTAGAGACTGAGCTTGTCCTTTGGACGGAACTCCTGTGAAGCCCGTGTTAGCTGTCTGAAGGCGTTGTTAGGGCTATAAGGAGTCGTAAAGGTTTTGTTCTTGCTTAGATTATTTGTCTTGTAAACGATCCTGCGGTTTTTACATTGGTATCAGAGCCAATTTTTACAACCTAAATGGGAACCTTTTCATAATTGGTTTTTTAAAAATTTTAATAAAGATCAACAAAATTTCTTTCAAGAAGATTTTTATGAAGATCTTTCAAAAGTTAATAAAGGAATTGCATTTGTTCCATGGTTTATGACCAAATATGTGTATGATCATCTTACTATGTTAGAAAAAGATTATAAATTGTCTCATGGTACTATTACCAAATCTATATTACCTCCGCAGCAATCTTTCCAAATTGAAAAAGATGATAAAGTTGTTTCTTTTACAACTTTTGCTGATATTTTTGAAAATGATACTGCTTTACTTATTGTTCGGCATGTTAAGGCTTTAATGCGACAGCATAATTATACTAATATTTATCTGAGCATTTTAGGAGAACATATTCTCTTTTTACATGATAAAATTGATAAATTATGCTTCGAAATGCAGAAGTGCAAGGATGACAAAGGTAATGGGGTAGTAACAACTACTCCAACTATCCAACCTCCACCAGATATAAAAAAATTTAAACTAAGAAATCTGGATGATATAGAAAGGATGTTGGAAGAAACATTTGAAGGATTAAAGATCACTCCTCTCCAAATGGATAATGGAGAATCTTTTGCGAATCCTAGGGTCGCTGGTGCGAGAGTGTTGGGCAGAACCTATATAAGTTGTACTTTGAGAATTTTTCTTATTTTCCACCGTTTTGAAGTCGGGATTGAAGTTTTTGAGAGATTTTTGAAGAGGGATTCAAGGGGAAATACATTGAGGTAATGTTTTTGAACCTAATACTTGATTCTATGGTAAATTATATCTGATTAAGCATTAAATCTATCGGAATTAAGGGTTAAAATTGGAGGATTACGGCTTGAAATTGGAGACTTTGATTTGAGGATTTGAGGGGTCGGTTGTTCTCGGATTTTGATGTATTTGGTATGTATGGACTCGTGAGAGTATAAGGATTTTAGTTTTGTAATTTTTATCGGATTCTGAGACGTGGGCCCGGGGGCCGGGTTTGACTAAATTCGGGATTTGTGATGTAATTTGATAATTTTGATGTGGCCTTCGCTCGTTTGGCATATATTAATGATATAATACTGATTTTGGTTAGATTCAGAGTTATTGAGGCCGAGTCGAGCGGCAAGGGAATAGTGGAGTAGAGTTTTGGCTTGATTGAGGTAAGTAACGCTTCCAATCTTGGTTCTGAGGGTTCGAAACCCCCAGCTACGTGTTACGTGATTAGATTTGGGTGACGCACATGCCAAGTGACCAGCGTGCGAGCGTGCACCGTGTGACTTGTGACTTGGTTCATTCCATGACACCGTTTATTGGTTCTCTCTTGTTGATAGATGTGCTTTTGTCAATGTGACTAATGTGAACATGCTGGAAATCATGCTAAATTCTATGTTGAGGCTTCACGCCAATACTGTTGAGACCCAAGTGGTCGTCTTAATGCGAACATGGTAGACATTATGTTAAGGCTTCACGCCGATGTTGTTAAGACCCCAGTGGTCATTTAATGTTGTCATCTCATGTGTTTCATTGATATTATATACTCAGTCTTCTCATTGCATATCATATCATGTCTCGATCTCGGTAATTGTTGTTTTACACGTTGTATCATTGGTTCGGGCTAGTTCATGCATTGTGAGCCCATGTGAGCGAGACTGAAGAGTGATGACTGAGTGAGGCCGAGAGCTTGATATTGAGGGACAGATATGGGATTGGGCTGCACGCCGCAGCATGCTATATTGATTATGCCTGGATCTGGCTTATGTTAGCGCTTGGGCTGTAAAAGCCCCTCCGGGGTCTGTAACACACCCCAAGTGAGAGCAGTGATATTTGAGGGATGGATCTTCCCTGGACATGGATCTTGTCCGAAGTGTTTATGCTTGGAGATTGATCTTCTCCACGAGGCTGGATTGGCCTGTTACCATCGGTACTGAGCGACTGAGGCCAGTGACGTGTGTACGTATTCTGGGATGGATTTTCCCTAGGCCGTTGAGCCATATACAGTACCGAGTGGTTGTGAGGTGTATCATTATCTGGAGATGGATCTTCTCCTTAGGGATGGATCGGCCTTTCTCGGTACTGAGTGACTTCTATTTGATGTGTATATATTTTGGGACGGATCTTCCCTAGGCCATGCGAGCCGTATACAGTACTGAGTGGACGAGTATATGAGAGTGGAAGCACATTGTGCATTTCATACTGTTTGATGCATTGGCATGTAGAATGTATTGAGATGTACATATATGTTAAACTGTTCAAAATTGTACTTGTCTTATCACCTTGAGCTGTCTAATCAACTGGAAGCATGCATAAATTTTTGTACCTTGGTGATGATATAAATGTGGAGGTTTAGTCTGTCACTACCTCTCAGTCCACATGTTGGACTTGTTACTCACTGAGTTGGTGTACTCATGTTACTCCCTGCACCTTGTGTGTAGATTCAAGTGCCAGGACGGAGTGAGAGCTGGTTTACTCTCTTGGAGCACTTCGGAGATTGCAAGGTAGTTGTACGGCGTCCGCAGCCTTGCCTTTCTCCTTCCTATTAGTCATTTTGTTTATTCTCAGACTTGTTTGTATTAAGGGAACAATACCAGATTTTGTATTTCCGTTTAGTTTCTCATGACTGATGACTCCGGGTTTTGGGGATGTATTTAAATGTTTTACCTAACTTTATTTGTTTTGAAATGCTAAAATGTAAGATTTATGAAATACTGGTTAATATTGAATCAAACGAAAGGTTTCTTATGTTATGCATAGTGAATTGGCTAGCCTAGTATCACGATAGGCGCCATCACGGCCGAGTTGATTTTCGGGTCGTGACACTGTTATTGTGACAGACATGTCTGGTAGCCAAAAGACAAGCTGAAGCAGAAATAGAACTGTTGCGCTATAGTGAATGTCGCGTTAATGTCAAGATCTATAACAGAGGGGAATGTGTTTGTTGATGAAACCAATTGAGGATTGTGCGCAATGGTTAGGAGCTTCTTTTGAGACTAATCTTGTGAATTTCCACCGCCGGACGGCGGAGTTATGGCCTTCTCACTGCTGCAGTGTTACTGTCCACGGCACTCTCTAGAGAGAGGAGAGAGCATCTTTGAAAGTAAGGGGAAAAATTACTATTTAACTTATATTATAAGAATTAAGTACTTTTAAATTTTATTTTCATATTTTACTTAAATAAAATAAAAAGATTTAATTATTGCCTGCAATAATAAATTTTTGAGATTATTTATTTAATTATTATACTAGTTTCTCGACACGTGCGTTGCACGTGTAATTCAGGTCATGTAATATATAAATTTATAAAACAATATCAATATGTATTTTTGAAATAAAGGTTGAATAAATAATTATACATGAATGAATAAAGTACAAGTTTGTGTGAATCGTCAAATTGTGACTTGCTTATCGAGATTAGATGATTGGATATCTTCTCAATATACGGAAACAAACAAGCAAAGTTTAAATAAATACGTATTTTTAATTTTGCTTTTTAATTGGGTATTTGCATTCAAAGAACACAAAAACGCAAAAAAAAAAAATATTAGTAGTTTGCAAACGTTAATTCTTGACCTCTCGATGATAGCATATGCTTGAAAGTTCGTACATATTTATATTAGATCTGCAGGAGAAGCAATAACAGTGACATCTTATATGCAACATGTGCATTAGATTGCAATTTTATTTATTTCAATACCTTGTAAGCAATATTATGTTATTATAATATAACAATATGGTAGGTTTATATCCAAAGCTACATGCACTTGCTCCTACATATATAGAATTGCAATTCTTTCTTTTTCTTCTGACGTTAAAATCATTAATTCATTCTTTAAGTTTTACCATTTAAACCCAATTTCATAGGGTATTAGATTTCTAGGGAACTTGAATATGACCAAAAAATACAAATAATATAAGTAGTAATTATTGTGAGCAACACAACCCCTTTATTTTAACAGAAAAAAGAAAGACATCGGCTTCTTTTGGAATATTACATTAAAGCTACACTTGCTTTCATACGGTTAAAATATTAATACTAAAATTATAATTTTAAATAAAAACCGAAACTTACTCTTGCATTTTAATTTCAAAAGGATGTTTGTTAATAGAACGTGGTTGGTGTTGAATTTAAAGATGAACAATCTATTAGGAGGGGCCAATTATATTTTTTTACGTTAAAAACTGATGTATTTTATAGTTGGTGTTTGAATTTAAAGATAAATAAAATTGGGTTCAGTCATTATTTCTTGTCTAGATAAAAAGCTAGTGTGAAAATAGGAAATAATAGAGAAATTTTTGTTATAAAACAAATTCTCCTTTATTTTTATAATTTGTTCTGCTTTCTACAATTATAAAACAAAACATCTTGGATTTACTTATTCTTATTCATTCATAATTCTACTTCTTCCACTATTAAGTCCCTATTCTACTACACCTCTTCATCCTAACGTGTCTATTTCCAGTTGTGTCCTTCCAGTATAAGTTATTGTCAAAACTAATATAAATAATTAAGGGTACAAAAGTCGATTAATATTTTAGGGATATTTTAGTCACTCAATATTTAGTACAAAATATTCGTGCTTTTATAATAATATAGATAGATATAGATAGATATATAGATATAGATATAGATTAACTATTAAGTAAATCTATTCATGTCCTTATTCGTAATTTGATACTTAAAAGCACTTTCTGAAAAGCTTGGTCAAACACAAATTATTGCTCAAAAGTGTTTTTTAGACCAAACACAAACTGTTTTTCTCAAAGAGTAAAAGCACTTCTCAAAATAAGTTATTTTTTCAGCTTGGCCTCACAGGCGATAATATAAAGTGTTCACATTTTCATTAAAAGCTCATGAATAAACTAGTCATGCTTCACGAAATTCAAAAGCAAGATTTTTATAAGTGCTCGCTCACCTGCATGACCGAAGCCACTGTGTTGGAAGACATGACATCATAGATAACGGGCTCTTCTAACTTCATGTGAAACCAATAAATAATCGCATGATCCTCTGTTAGACCAGGCGTCACTTCTTATACCAGAGGTCCTTAGCAACTATATCCAATTTACACGCGGAGCACGTGAGAAAACAGAATGTGGACTTGTAGATGTAGAGCACCGGCACCCAACAAAAAACTCTATACATCAGCATGTCATCATACATTGCAATTTTATTTATGTCATCATACATTGCAATTTCACTAAAAGGTGTACTTGAATCGCCCTGCAACTGAACCTGGCGTTCATCAACACCCTTTTTTTACCATTATCTGCAGTATCAGAGAAGTAGATTGAATCCAAATAGTCCAGCATGTCATCAGTGGAGCATGAATTCAATACATCAGCATGTCATCAGTGGAGCATGAATTCAATACATGTTTGGTGATACTTTTTAGTTAATAATTTGTTGAAAACACAGAAACAGATGTTGGAATAAGTTGAAATGATGCAACATAAAACTATCATACTCAACTATTTAACAGAAGCATCAAATGATAGATTTCACATCCATCAGCGCTACAGCGATAAAAATCCTATTAAGTTTCTCTAGTGTGGCCAGAGAAAGGAGCAAAACAATCTAAGACAACAAATTATGATGTCCTCAAGTATTTCTAGGACACAGCAAATTAAAGAGATTCCTATAAAAACCTTTCATGAGCTAGAACACAGCCAATGCAACCACCATGGAATTACAGTACCAGTTTAATTAACAACACTTCAATCATACAGGCATGATCAGAGGAAATAACTATTTGGACAGAACCAAGGAAAGCAATTAGGGAAATCAAACCTGCAACAGCACCTTTTTCATGACTACTGCGCTTCTGTTGTGGCCGGTCTTAGTAGAGGCAGCAGTGAGCCAAGATCTGATGGAATATCTCTCTTTCCCTGGATATACGTCAATGAAAGTAGTAAAACCAGTTCATAAATGGCACTTTCATCATCAAAACATCATAACTGGCCTAGAGATAGATATATCAAACACAAAGAAATCACAAGCATTTTTGCAGGAAAGGGAAAGTAACTAGAAAGACAATTCTTGTCAGAACAAAAACCTTGCTTGGAACTATCTGCAGTTTCAAGCTTTGAGACCTGCAATTCCATGGCTCTTATGTCCTCCACATCTGCACAGCAACAGTTAAAGCGGCAGCTTCCGTTTACTTGGTTTAAAACCAAAAGAGAGCCACACTTGGCCTCGATGAACTCTGCTCCCAGGCTTTTGGCTAGTTTGAGACCTGCAATCATGGCGTCATACTCGGCCTCATTGTTAGTTAATTTAGAAGTTTTGATAGATTGTCTAATGATATCACCTGTAGGCGGTTTTAAAACAATACCAAGCCCAGACCCTTTCAGATTTGAGGAGCCGTTTGTGAAGAGGTTACATACCCCCAAGATGTACCCGACATTACTAGAATTTCCTTTTCTACTTCGGGTACAAGGGCAGGTGTAAAATCTGCCACGAAGTCTGCCAAAATTTGAGACTTGATGGCCGTTCGGGGTTGATATTCATTATCGTACCCTCCAAGTTCGATGGACCACATGGAAAATCAGCCCGACAGCTCGAGCTTATGCAAGATATTTCAAAGTGGGTATGCAGTCAACACATATATGGGGTGACATTGAAAATATGGTTTTAGTTTTCTAGATGCATTTATTAGCGCAAGTGCTAACGTTTCTAAATGTGGATACCTTGTTTCAGCATCTCCTAAGGTTCAACTTACATAATAAATAGGAAATTGTGTACCTTGTACTTCTCAAACCAGCATGCCACTCTCCGCTACCTCGGACACGGCCAAGTATAAATAAAGTTTTTGGCCATCCTTTGAAGTGTGAAGTAGGGGTGGGCTAGATAAGTACCTTTAACTCCTCGCTGACATTCCGAAGTCCATGCGAACTCATTCTTCTTTTTGAGTAGGGAGAAAAATTGGTGACTCTGATCCGATGACCTCGAGATAAATCGTCCTAGAGCAGCTATCCATCCGGTTAGCCATTGTATGGCCTTCACACTATCCACGACGGTGATTTCTTCAATGTCTTTAATTTTTTTGGGGTTGATCTCAATCCCCTTGTTTGATACCATTAATCCCAAGAACTTGCTCGAGCCAATTCCAAAAGCACATTTCTCGGGTTTGAGTTTCATGTTATATTTTCTTAAGATCTCGAACGTTGCATGAAAATGTCAAATGGTCCTCTACGCGCAAGGACTTAACTTGCATGTCATCAATATAAACTTCCATAGATTTTCCTATTTTTTGTTCGAACATCTTATTAACTAAGCGTCGGTATGTAGCCCCAACATTAGCATTACATGGTAGCAATATGTTCCATACTTCGTGATAAACAAAGTCTTTTCCTAGTCCTCCAGGTTCATTTGAATTTGATTGTACCTGGAGTAGGCATCGAGAAAAGTAAGAATCTCGTGGACGGCCGTGGCGTCGATCAAACGATTGATGTTAGACAGTGGGAAAGAGTCTTTAGGGCGTGCCTTGTTCAAATCTTTGTAGTCTACACACATCCTAAGTTTGTTTCCCTTTTTAGGTTGTACTACTACATTAGCTAGCCACTCGGGGTATTTTACTTCCCTAATGGACCCTATTTTGAGAAGTTCAGTTACCTCATCCTTTATGCATGTGTGTTTCACCTCGGACTGGGGTCTTCTCTTTTGCTTCACTAGTTAAAATCTGGGATAGACACTTAGTCGATGGGTGGTTATCTCTAGTGGGATCCCTGTCATATCTAAGTGGGACCAAGAAAAGAAATCAATGTTATCCATAAGGAATTGAATGAGTTTTTTCTTGAGTTCGGGGGTTAATCCCATTCCCAGGTATACCTTCCGTTCTGGTAGATGCTCGCTCAATATCACCTACTCTAGTTCCTCGATCATGGACTTCATCGCCTCTAATTCTTCAGGGGCGACGAAATCTTGAGGGGAGAGTAAGTCCTCTTCTTCATCTTCAATCATCTGTTCCTCGGGCTCAATCGAGGATATGGATTGTAATTGCTATTTAGCTACTTGTATGTCCTTGGTGCTCGACCTTTTCGATGTAGAGGGCATTGATACTGGTGTTAAGTCATGGACTTCAAACATGACCTTTACTGCGTGTTGCTCTCCATACACATATTTACGCCATCTTTTGTTGGGAACTTCATCATTTGATGAAAGGTTGATGGCACTGCCCTCGTGCTATGGATTCACGGCCTTCTAAGCAAAGCATTATACCTTATGTCATATTCGATGACATGAAACTTCGTATCATGTATAGTCTTGGCCATATTCACTGGGAGGATGATTTCCCCCTTTGTTGTTTCTCTTGCCTTGTTGAAGCCATTTAAGACTCGAGAGGCAGGTATGATTTGGTCAAGCAGCACGAGCTTCTCTACGATTCTTGACCTGATTATGTTCGCCGAGCTACCTGGATCCACAAGAACACGTTTAACTTGAACTATATTTAAAAGAATAGAAATTACCAGTGCATCTTTTTTCGGTTGTGATAGGCCCTGATGTCTTCTTCATTGAACGAAAGGGTGTCCTTGGTCATGTAGTCCCGAGTCCGCTTCCCTCTTGTGATTGATACTTTGGTGCATTTGAACGCGGGTCCCTGCGGGACGTCGACTCCATCTGATGATCATATGAATAACATATTGAGGCTCTTCTGGTTAATTCTATCTATTGGCGTCTCTTTCCTTTAAATGGTTCTTTCCTCTGTCGCTAAGGAATTCCCCAGATGCCCCTCATTAAATAATCGGGCAACCACCTCTCTTAATTTTCTACAATCCTCGGTCTTGTTCCCATGTGTATCGGTGATACTTACATATCAAGTTAGGATTCCTCTGAGAAAGGGTCAGTTTGTATGGGTTTAGGCTATCTGGTATCCCTAATCTTTCTGATGGCTGAAACGATCCCAGGGGCATCGATGCTAACATTGTACTCTGATAATTGAGGTGCCTCCGTCGGTCCTGAGTGCCTGTAGAACCCGGTCTTACTCATGAGTCCCCGAGAATTCTGTCCTCGATCTACTCTTTGATCATTGCGAGGTACATTACGCCTCAAACTATTCCTTCGCTCTTCGGCATATGGTCGATACATATCTTTGTTCGGTCTTGGATCCCTATCTGCATCTCTCGAATCTTTTGTTGCCAATCTGCTTGGATAAACTGAACCTGAGGGGGCTCCCAAATAGTCGTCCTCGACCCTGATCTTTGACTGATATCGATTATGCACATCCGTCCAAGTCACGGTGGGATACTCAATCAAGTTTTGTTTTAACTGTCTTGACGCTATCGAGCTCTAGTCATTTAGCCCCCGAGTGAAAGCTTGAACAACCCAGTCATCGCAGACTGGTGGTAGCTCCATTCGTTCTATTTGAAATCGGGATACGAACTCCATTAACATCTCGTTGTTCTTTTTGTTTAATTTTGAAGATGTCCGATTTCCTTATTGCAACTTTTATAGCTCCAGCATGTGCTTTCACAACTAAATCCGCCAATATGGCGAATGAATCAATAGATTTCGGGGGGCAGGTTGTGGTACCAAATCATCGCACCTTTGGACAAAGTTTCTCCATATTTTTTCAGTAGAACGGACTCGATCTTGTCTTCCTCCAAGTCATTTCCCTTTATACCACAAGTATATGTAGTGATGTGTTTGTTAGGGTCGGTGGTCCCGTTGTATTTGGGTATGTCCGGCTTGTGAAACTTCTTTGGAATAGGCTTCAAGGCCACACTCGGGGGGAAAGGTTTTTTCACAAACTTTTTAGAATCCAGCCCTTTCAAAATCGGAGGCGCTCCCGGTATTTGGTCGACCCTCGAGTTGTACTTTTCCACCTTTTTATCATTATCGTCGATCCTTTTCTTTCCTGACTCGATCCTCTTTGTGATTTCTTCGAGCATTTTCATGATTGTGGGGTCATCCCCGGACCCATTATTACTCGACCTATCCGGTATTGGTTCAGCACAGTGAGTAGTTTCCGGTCCTACTACGCTCGGAGTCTTTTGCTGACTTTGCAACTGAGCGATAGCAATCTGTTGCGCTTGTAACATTTTGAAAATCACTTGTAGGATGACCTCTCCATCTCCTCGACCTTGTATTCTTTGGCCACTAGGTTGAACCTCTCCGCGTACGCTTCCTCCGACTCAGTGCCTAAGTCGACGTTTAAAGCAATGTGAGAACCAACATCGACTGAGGCAGGAATTGGGACTACACCATGGTTAAGTGGTGGTACACCAGCCCCTAATGCTGCTACATTATTGTTTTCCCCATGGAGTCAGAGACTGCCTTTACCATGTACTGGGGTGCTTGCTGAGTTCGACATGTTTTAGTCTGAAAATAAAGAATCTTTGACAAGAACAAGTGTGAAAAATAATGAGTGTTATCAAAAACCAATACTGAAATAATCACTATTATCTTTAGCCCCACAGTGGGCCCCAAACTGTTTACCTCGAAAATACGAGTAACAATTAAATTTGATTTGTGGTTTTAAAGATACGTGATCTAGCTCAATACCAATTAATAAGCAAGTAATATAAGGTTTAAATGAAAGGAATAAATGAACCAAACCAGTGTTACTTAAGCAGTAACGACCTTGAGCTCGGTGACCTCGAGGTGAATCAAGAACTATAAAGTAATAATAAAGTTTAAATGACAATTCTGATGAACAATAAGCAAAAAGTTGAGAGTATATTCTTTTTCAATGATTAGATGATCTTTAAAAATGATTGGGGTCCCTTTATATAGGAGGGAAACCTTGAATAAGGTACATTTCTATTTACAGTAAAGAATGTTATTGTGAAAGCTATATAACCGCCTAGTACGGATTTGTACTAATTCATACAAATCTTATTCCGGAATTTATGCCATGATCTTGGGGACGTGACGAGAATCTTTTCCTTCCATAATAGACTCACAACGGTGCTATTTTGGGATTGATCGTATTCGGCTCCGATGATCTTCGGTACTTATGTCTATGGGCCTCTTATTTTGCCCTCGAGCCCGAGCTTGGTCTTTATCGAACCTCAACCCTCATTGTGACCTCTCAAGCCTACAAAATCGGGTATATGATTTTAACCGTGTACATAGTCATTTTCCAGGTCGATGAGAGGAAAGTTTTCATTAATTTTTCATAACTCATGAATTTTTCGTTTCAAAAATTGATGGAGGATTCTTTTGCCTTGGAATTTTATTATTAATGAATATTTTCATGAATGGTATATTCTCTATCTGTCCTATAATTGGTATAGTGATGGAACATCTCTCATTTTCCTTTACGGGTCATGATCATGAATGTCAATTAGGAGGACGAGGGATGATAAGGAGTTTGCAGTGATATTAATAGTTTCATTCTTCCGCAAGAGTTTGTCCTTGAAAGATGGGGAGGGAGAATTTATTGTGAAGCTTGGGTTATTTGAAGCTTTGTCTTCATTGATTTGAATAGATTCGGTTATTTCGGAGGGATTCGTAGTGGATCTTGGTCGATGGTAGTAGTAGTCATTTGGATTGGGGGATGAGAAATGTTGCAAGAGAAGCAATTAGTGAGAGAAGGAAGATGTTCTCTCTCCATAAAATTTGAGCAAAGTTTCTCTACTAAACTCCATATATGTTAACTTGATGATTAGAATGGCTTCTAGTCATGTAACTGTCTACGAATATTTTGGAAAGATTTTAAAAGTAAATGAAAATTAGTCATTTTTTATGTAAAGATAAATTTGAACAAAAACGCTATTAAAAAACCAAAAAATATTCCAGCATATTATACTGGAGTTTCAGTATAATACTGGACTTCCAGCATATTGTGCTGGAGTTCCAATATAATATACCGATCCAGCATAATATGCTGGAAGTTCATATACAGGTGCTCCAGTCTCCAGTATATTATACTGAAATTTTCCGCGTATTGGAGTTATGCTGGAAGTTCATACACAGGTGCACCGATCTTCAGTATATTATGCTGAAACTTTTTGTGTTACAGCAAAATAGCTGTTATTTTTAATGATTTTACAAACGCTGGCTATTTTTGAATGACAAATTCAAAAACTGGTTAGCCCGTGCTATTTTTACACTTTTGGAGTGTATTTTTATTATTAAGTTTTGTATAAAAAAGCCCAGTTATCTGCTTTAAAAAAGAACGTGTTGTTTTCTTTACAATAAAAGCGTTGTGTTGAGCGTTAAAAAACAAAATAAAAACAATCATTACCGTATTAACAAAATATTACTATCATAGAGTTTTAAATCCAAATGGGGCTTAAATTTGTCTTAAAGTAAGCGTATTGATTTGACGAGGAAGGTTGTGATCTTCAATTGATCAAGCAAATCGTATAATCTATTAGCAGTAAGGGTGGTAAATGGGCAAGTCGGATCAGATATAAGCGGGTCGCAAATAAGTAATTTAAAAAATAAATAAATTATTCGACCCGATCCGTATATGAGACGAATAAAAAATGAGTTATTATGAATATCCATATTATTCATGACTTCTTAAATATGATCACTTATGAGAGAATTCACAATCTCCCAAACTTAAAGAACCCCCAATGTGTGTTTTTACAAATGTAAAAGTTAAACAACTTAGTTATCCATTTGGTTAACTATTTTTAAGTGGATAATATGATTCTTATCCATATTCGACCCATTTTTAAAAAGTTCATATCCAACCAATTTTTTAATGAATAATATGGGTGGATAACTGTTTTCTTTTAACCATTTTGCCACCTCTAATCAGCAGTATTCTATTATTTACTTTATTATTATTTTCCATTTTTTTATTTGGTAGAGGCCATGCGACACACATAACCATCTACAACAAATTATGACGTATGTTCGACTACTTTGTATTATTCTTGTTGGAAAACTAATTAAAAATTGTAGTAGAAAACCTTAGTTATTTAGAATTTGATTTATTTAATTCATGTCTAAATAGGATTTGTAGTCAAAATTAATATTGGAATAGGCTTTCCTGTTTCTAATTGGAATAAGTTTCATATTATTATAAATATGGGTTTTAGTAGCTTATTTTATGAGTGGAGGACATAAAGACTTGTAGGGATTATTCAAAGATTTAATAAAATATTTTTCCTTCTAATTGGTATAAGAGCTTCTACGATCTTGGTTAGAATCAAGTAGCTTTCTCTGCCGGCGGGCGGCGCAAGCCAATGTGTCTCGCCCGTCTGTCCAAAGGTTATACTGAAAAAAGTCATGAATTATGTTGGTAAAATCATAGATAATTCTCCACAAAAGTAGATTATTCGGTTAAAAGTTTCACGATAAATTCAAGAAAGAAAAGCAAATTTAAGGAGATGCTAGCAAATATTGCGCGAGAGGAACAAAGATCTTCTCTAAAAGTTTGAGAGAGGTGAATTAAAAATAAAATTGCAATATTGTAAGTTTAAAGAGGTACAAGCAATTCTGCATAAGAGGAGGAAACTCTTCTCTAAATGTTGGAGATAGGTTAAAAAATAAGAAGAATTAACTCAAATAGCAGCCCACCCAACTACTTAAACTAAAATAGTCGGCGAAAGTATAATACATGCATCATTTATGTATATAATTGTGTATAATTAATGTATAACTTATGTATGTGGCTAGAAAAAAGTACTCTGGCTATTTGTGTAATGAACCCAAAAATCATTGAAAGCTGATTACAAGTGAATCAACAAAATTAGTTGTTGATGACAAAGTGCATCAACGAGAGTTGAAGACATGTGCTTCAACAAAATTAGGTGTTGGTGACAAATTGCATCAATGAGAGTTGGAGACAGGTGTTTGCTTCAACAAAATTGGGTGTTGGTGACAAAATGCATCAACGGGAGTTGGAGACAGGTGCTTCAACAAAAAATGGTTGTTGGTGGCAAAATACATCAACGGAAGTTGAAGATAGGTGCTTCAACAAGATTGGTTGTTGGTGACAAAGTGCACCAATAAGGGTTGGAGACATGTGCTTCAACAAAAACCGAAGTTGGAGAGAAGTATTCCAACACAACAATAAAACATAATTGATGTTGAAGAGATGTGCCTCAACAATTGAAGATTTGAGAGAAGTGCTCAAAGACAAGAGAAAACGTATACAACTTTGAATTATGGGAGAATATTGGAAAATTAATTCAAAGTTGTAGTAGGAAAACTTAGTTATTTAGGATTTGATTTATTTAATTCATGTCTAAATAGAATTTGTAATCAAAATTAATAAAGAAATAAGCTTTCCTGTTCTAATTGAAAAATGTTTCGTATTACTATAAATATGAGTATTAATACTTTATTTTATGAGTGCAGAAAATAAAATTTGTATGGATCATTCAGGGATTTAATAAAATATTTTTCCTTCAATTCTTCTTTCAAGTTTTCTGTACACGTCAATTTAATTCAATATATAATCGAGATTGAAGTTATAAATTGATTTGTTTAGTGTCCATCTAAGCTTACTAATTCCCACTTGATCATCTTTTTTAAGGGTAATGTAGTTAAATGCTAACTGAAAGAAATTTTTCAAAATTAAAATTAATAAGATCTAATCTAAGATTAATATTATCTCAAAAATATATAATTATATTAACTGACAATATTTTCAGTTGAAAAAGGTTGATTATGAAAAATACTTCAGAACATTTGCATATCAAAAGTTAGAATCATTTTAATTTAATATATTCAATGTTTTTTCTTGCCGTAGTGACTAAAATCTTCAGCGTTCAGGGTTCTTATACTAATAGAAGAGTTCTAATTGAGTTCAAACTCCTTTGAGATAAAACTAAGACTTATTTGGAGTAACGGACAAACTTGAATTGAAAAAAGAAAGAAGATAAATGTTCTATAGTATTTGAAAAACATGACAAATTCAAAAACATAAAATAAAAAAAAAATAAAAACTAGTAAATGGAGAAAATTCCACGCAAAAAATCAAAATTTATTGCCTTCGTTCTCCAACTCATTCACACCCACCCACACAAACATATACTCCCTTTGTTCACTTTTATTTGGCACGTTTTGACGTTTCACGTCTCTTAAGAAATAATAAATGAAGCGCATAATTTACTATAATACCTATATTAATTGATACATATTTTATTAGATTTGAGAAAATGATTTGAAATAAGTAATAAATATTGTGTATAACAGAAAAAAAAAATTTGTCTTCTCTTGATATGCGTAAAGTGACAAGTAAAAATAAAAATATATTTTTAGTATACATGCCAAGTAAAAGTGAATGGAGGGAGTATGTATCTATATATCTATACATATATATATCTCTATCTATTATATGTGTATCAATCCATATATGTGCATATCTATCTATCTATTTATTTATACTACATTAAAAACACAAATTCTTAGCGAAATATCGTTAGTCTTTTTTACCCTTTAAAAATAAATTTACATAAGACATAATTAAAATTTTAAGTTACTTTCCTAGTATTTAGGACTTTGTCATCAGTAAAAGATTTGGTTATTAATTAATTTTTCCTTAGTGAACTAGGTAAGAGATCTTAATATTTAGTTTTATTAATTCTACCGCAGTTACGGTTCTCCAAGCATATGTACATGTTGACATTATAATTCATGGTAATCTTCTTTCGATTTTGGTATCTTACTTAAACATATACGGTGGATTTAAATTTTTACACTCTAATAAGGTTAATGAAAGAATTAAATTTTACAACTTATTATAATAAAATGATGACCAATTTTTTTATATGTTAAAAATTGATTTTATAATAAAAAAGTTTAATTAATTTTCTAATATTAGGTTTTTAAAATTACCTAAATATTTTCAGGTAAACTATTAGATCAATTTTTATCCTTTGAACATAGAATTCATATTGGATAAAAATATACTTATAGTTTAACACTATTATAGATACAATTAATACTTTGGATGAACAAATATAGGAATTTTAATCAACAAAAAATATATTTTTTAAAATATTGAGAACAAATAATTAAATCGTTGAACTTAGCAAAAAGAAAAGTCTTTGAATCAACAAATCAGATAAAAATTCAATTTAATTTGGAGTAAAATTAACATAAGTAAAATTAATTTTTAAGTTGATAAAAAGTTAGGATGCAAAATTTAATTTTCATAAGAAGAGCATTGGAGGTTGAAAAAATTATGATAGGCATATGTGGACTTCTAATTAAGCGTATGATTTCTTTCTTATTGAGCTAGCGAAATTTAATCAATATTCTTTATTTTTAGGAATTTATATATTTTTCTTTAATTTTTATTTCATAAATTAAATACATCGTGTGTGTGTATATATATATAAAATGATGAAAAATACTACTCTACTGTTTTGTGTCTGTAAATAGATAAAAGTTGATATTGTTTACATGGAAAACTTCCATATATATAGGAAACAGATTTGTGCTCTATTTAACTTTCATACACATGCATAATTACGGAACTATTTTGAATTAACAAATTAGTAAAAGGAATGATCCGGCGGCCGTATTAAAAGACCAGAAGCTGCTTCTTTCTTGGAGAACAGTATATTACTCCCTCACGAGACTATTTTATATTTTTATTTTAGTTTAAAATAAGTGTCTATTTACATGATTAAGAAGGAATTAATTTTATTTTTTTAAATTTATCCTTATTTACATATTTCAAATTTTCAATGTGTCAAGGTAACAATTAATTAAGATTAATTTAATAAATAAATATTTTTTCTCTAAAAGTTTATATTTTCTTAATGGGTGTGCTAAAGGTAAAATGGTCACTTATTGCGGACCCGACGAAGTATTATTATATCTAAACATTAACACTAAAATTACTTAAAAAACAAAAGGAGAAAAAAAAAAAAAAAAAAGAAGACCTGCCATACCGGGGGCATAGAAGCAGGATTATCATCAAAGACATTATATAGTAAATGATAAAATGTCACATTTAAAGCCAACAAAAAAGCACTATTAAACAATCTTTGCTATCACTCCAGGAGTTACCCTTGAATGAATGGCATTCAACATTATGTATATATCTACATAAACAAAATTTAACTTATTTATACAGTATAATTTTCTAGTGAAAGAGATCACTTGAACATCTCCTACTCTACATCCATAGAAAGAAGAAAAAGACCAAAAATGATACAAAAAGAATGGCAACAATACGAATAATAGAATGAAAAACAACAGTAGCCAGACGTGTGAGATTTCCCTGGGCTTCTTGTTGTTGTAAAAACTACAGTGACAGCAGAAGCAGGGATCAACATACTTATTAGCCAGAACTCGGAAGACTACCGAGTTCCCGGCGCATTTGGAGAGCTGCTAGCTTCAGCCGCAATGAGGCGGCGCTGGTGGAGAAGAAACTTTCGACTTCCGTGATGAATGTTAATACTCATTACATTGTGAGACGATCCAGCTGATGGAATACTGATGATGTTTTCTACCAGCATTCTGCTTCCTGCTCCCCGTCCACAAGTAACAGGTGCACCAAGGAGGAGCAGCATAGAAATGAATAAAGCAAAGGACGGGGCATTCATTTTTGTTCGAGATCTTTTTTTGTTTTTGGTCCAATCGTTGTCTTACCTTTTATGCTGTATTGGAAACCGCCGATATATACTAATAGCTGCTGGTATTGTTAGTTTATTTGGAGGCTAGTGTGGTCAAATGATATTTTAATTTGTTTTTCTAGAAGTGGGCGCAGTGTCCAAGCCGTGTGGATACTACTTGTGGCGGAGTCCTTGTGGGAGTGAGGAAATTTTACTCCCTCCGTGTGAATTTATTTAACTGGGTACAAATTTAAAAAAAAACAGAAAAAATTAAATTTATGGCATAAAGTGAGACACAAATATTTTGTAAAGATATAATCATTATATTTTGGTAAATTATTTTCAAATATTATAAATATGTGATTTTTGACACTCTCCGAAAGTCAGACCTTTTTCTATTCTTAGATGTTTCTTTTAGTTCTAGTATTGTTATTTTGACTACTTTAGACAAGATGACATAATATAAGAAGAATGCCTTTATTTGCAAAGATGACTTTCTCACTTTCCTTTCCTTTGTGAAGGAGATTTGTGCACATGAATTAATATTCAAAGTAGAAGGAAGATGGCATAGAGCATAGAATGAGATTGATGCTTCGAATGCCCAGTTTTCAAGGGTTGTGATGGAAGTTGTCTTAAAAAATAAATACTACAAAAATATTTTCCTTTATTTTAGCTATTGATATACCAAAGGTCCGTTCTCACGTTTCTCAACTGATTATTTTGTACATTTACAGTGTTATTTGTTAGTGTAATTATTGGGGGCATGAGGTAGTAGTTCATTTTTGTATAGGGAAAAATACGACATAACACGTGGCCGCTAAAAGGAAGGACACGTGTAACACAAGATGGGGATGACCACCGAACATAGCTAATTCGCTTGTCACCAGAACGAATTACGATCATAAAAAGAGTATTAAATGCTTTACGTCCGGTAACATTTAATAAAGAATATTTTGCAACATTAAAGATGATGTCCTGTTACAAGGAATTTGGAATTTATGTCTAATGTTACACCTTCATCGATGGCTCTCATAATTGACATTAAAGAAGGGCATGATCCTAGTACTTCCTTCCCTATACATAATTATAAACAGAGAGCTCAATTATTATTGTAAGGGACATGAATTTTCTTGCCAACTTACACTGCATTCTATACATCATTTTAAAACAACTTTACTTTTTGGCTTTTTGATCTTATCATTGTTGTGCCCTGAAACCCTGTTCCCAGGCTCATCAGCTCTGTCATTCCATCTATGTTTGAAGGCTAAGTATTTTATATTTTATCTGTTATTTTGTTACTTTATGAGTCAAATTAGTTCACTTGTCTGGAAACCACGAATAAATTCAACTGTACCGTTTTCCAGATAAACAGTTTGGAGCCTACCGTGGTCCTAGATAGTTGTGCAATTAAATTGATCCCTACCTTTCTTACTAACGAATTTTGATTATTTTGTCTTAGCAAAAATCACAAAAGAAATGGCAGATAACACTGTTAACGGCACGCACAACCCTGAAATTCAAGGGGAACAACCTCATTTCGAGGACTCAATCAGTGACACTCCCAATGAGGGGAACGACGCCAAACCAGTGTATGACGGGCGGTACCCTCGACAGGATCGGGAGACGACTCCTAATAATGCTGATGAGGGGTATATAACGGATGTAGTGCGGGTTCTGCAAGAGCAACATGCAATCGTTCTATGCTATCTCACGGGTTAGGATCAGGTTACGACGGAACTAAAACAGGTGCTATCAGGTGCTTCAAATAATGCGAACATGCGAGATCCAATTCCTCCCGATGTTCCCGCAACCTAAATAAAGCAGAGAGTCAAAAACAACACTCCTAGGGGCGAAGTTGGCTTCGACGAGGCCGGGGGAGCATATCCGGCCTCAACAACAATAATGATACGTTCAAGGAGGAAATTTTGCGGTTCATGAAGGAAGTAAATACCCACATGGATAAAATCCCGGGCGCACCACCAGTGTTGAAAGGCCTGAACTCGAAGAGGCATATTCAATTACTGTACAAGCCGAGTGCAGCCCCTGAGTTAATCCCGAAGTGCCGAAGTATGATGGAACTTCAGATCTACATGAGCACCTTATCACTTACACAACAATGGTGAAAGGAAATAATTTGTCTCCTCACGAAATTAAGTTCATGTTGCTGAAAAAATTCAGTGAGACTTTCATGAGGGGAGAGTAAACGTGGTATTCATTATTGCCCGAGCATTCAATAGATTCCTTCGAGATGCTCGCAGATTATTTCATCAAGGCCCATGCCGGTACCAGAAAGGTACAAACCTAAAAGGCCGATATATTCAGGATCACGCAGGGAGAACCCGAGTTATTATGAGAATTCTTTACCCGATTCCACAAGGAAAGGATGTTACTACCAATAGTCCCGAGTGAATGGGCAGCTGAAACACTCACCAAAGCTTTAAATTCGAGAAGTTCGGACGCTCCTAAAAGTTGAAGGAACGTCTGCTCGAGTTCCAACAACAACTTGGGAAGATATTCACAATCGGTCTGAGTCGAAAATAAGGATAGAGGACGTTCAGGTTTGCTTTCCATTGTCGACCAAAGGACGGGAGAAGAACAAAGAAAATGAAATATGATATTGACAGGGATAGACAAACTTCGAGGGGCCGATTTTTTCCCTACGAGCGGACAGAATGTCATGGCACGAGCTTCCGGGCAGCAGACAAGTTCACCATTGATAGAAGGACCGATCGTGGCTGGAACAACAGATCACTGCAGGATATAGAAATCTCGGGGTCGCGAGATTCTTCTTACCCAAAGTTATCAGAACATAACTTCAATGTCAGTGTAGTAGAGTTGGTGTCGGCCATGAGGTATATCAAAGAGGCACGATTCCCAAGACCTATGAAATCTGATCCCAGCTAGAGGGATCCCAATTTATGGTGTGAATACCACAACACTAGCGTCCACCGTACTAGGGACTGCCGGCACCTCCGGGAAGAAGTGGCAACACTGTTAAAGGATGGTCACCTCAGGGAATTCTTGAGTGACCAAGCTAAAAACAATTATGGTCGGAATAGGGGCGATGCGGAAACCTTGAAAGTAGGAGAGGAACCTCCACGCCAAACGATAAACATGATCTTCGAAGGGAATGAAATTAACGGAGTCACCTTTTCAGCAGCAAAGAAGATAAAAGTATCAATAACTCATAAAAGGCTCTGGGAAGAAGATTTCACATTCATGGTCGAAATGTAGACGGATTACTGCTACCTCATAATAACGCACTAGAAGTTTCTTTAAATTTGTTAGATTTGTAAATTAAACGTGTTTTAGTGGATCCAAGAAGTTCAGATGATATCATACAATGGAGAGTACTGGAGCAAGATATACTCACCGGAAGCATTATCCCTGCAACAAAAATCCTCGCCGGATTCAACCTCGCAAGCGTGACCACCCGAGGAGAAATTTTGCTACTCACAAATGCTGAAAGAGTAATGAAGACAACTCTCTTTGAAGTGGTATATGGAGACATAGGGTATAACATCATCTTGGGAAGGCCATGACTGCACGAGATGAAAGATCTGCCTTCAACATATCACCAAGTGATAAAGTTTTCGACACCAGAGGGGATCAAACAGATAAGGGGTGATCAACGGGCAACAAGGAAGATGAATGCAATTTTTCTCTCCAGTAGGAAAGGAAAGGAACGTGCGGCATAGAAATTATCAAAATCGCCATCTTCCACCGAACCAAATGAAGTTAGCCCGGGGACAGAAGAGTCGAAACAATACCAGGTACCAAGGTATTTTCAAGTACCAGAAGAGACGGTCACGACTGATCTCATCCAATTTCACTTCTCTATTTGAGGATATGAAAACGGCAGATGCAATAGTAATACCAACAAGAGTCGGGGTCGAATTCCGCAGCGAGATATATGAATGGGTGTTAGTAGTATATATCTTTGCGTGTGAGTTTGTGTATCTAAATTTGCACTTCCACAATATTTGGTTTTGTTTGAAAACCTAAATTGAACTATGATTTTGATTTAAAGAATGCAACTAGGAAACTGTTTTTGTTGTTTTTCAAATGATATAAAAGGCCTAGGGCTATGACCTTAATCTAGGTGTTTGCCTAATTGGTTGTAACTTTTAAAGCTTGTTTAGCTGGTCGGAGTATATTATAGCTATCAATGCTCAAGTACCCACTCACTACCTCTCGATCAGTGAGTGATTTTTCCCAATTTGGCTTTCTCAAGTTCAAAGGGGTATTGAACAAAATAGTTGATAATAAGATCAAGTCGGGTTTTACTATATCTAAGTTCAACCCTTTAATTGGGCTTATCAATCTCTCGATTGACCCAATTTCTTGCTAGCCAAGTTTTTCTAGACTAAGTTTCACTTTCTCAAGTAGAGACCAAGTCAAATATGCATGAAATAATGTTTGCAACCATTAATTCTTCAAATAAAAGCAAGAACAAGTCTAGATATTAAACACCCAACCATAAATAAGCAATAAATAAAACACCCATTAAGTTTACACACTAGGGTTGGGTCACAACCCTAGTGAAAATCGAGCTACTCATGTTTACATTGGAAGAAAAAGAAGAAGAAATTATAATTAAACCCATATTAATAATTAAAATGATGAAATCAATATTCAAAAAGCTCAAAATAGCAAAAAACTACTAAAATGAGTAAAATAAATTGTCTATTGTGGAAGCTGATGTCAAAAGTTGACCTAAAAGAGTGAAACCCTTCTATTTATACAAGGCTGGAATTTTCGGACAAAAATGCCCTTTCGAAGGTTCTGCGGTCGCACAATTCCATGTGCGGTCCGTTCAAATCCATGTGATGCCCGTACTTTGCTTCATCTTGACAGGGTTGGAAATCAGCGACCGCATGATAATGAACTGCAGCCGCACTTCCCTCTTTCTGTGGTCCACGCAATAATGTCTGCGACCGCACCTTGTTCTTCCGTGATCCGAAAAAATGTCTATGCAGCTGCGTAGCTCTTCTTCTGCGGTCGCATAATAATTGTGCGGTCCGCACTTGTGGTGGACTTGAGGTGCAGGTTCTCTGAACTTTTGCTCTGATCAAACTTCTGCGGCCGTATAATTCATGTACGGTATGCATTTTTCAACATTCTGATGTAATTTCTTCACAACCTGCGGCCCGCAGATGATATTCTGCGGTCCGCACTTTGAGCTTTTGTGCTTGTTTTTATCCTTGAGTTCGGATTACTCATTCTTGAGTTAGATTTCATCTCGGGAGCTCATCTTCCAATATTCCTTCAATTAATTACATTTCATCAGTTTTCTGGAACACAGTTAAGCGCTTTTGGACTAAAACGAAAGCTAAAAGACGCTAATAAGTAGTCAAAATCCTCACTTATCAGTAATGAAGTCCAAACGAGAAGAACTGGAGAAGGTTGCATTGTTCGAGCTGCACGCAATGTTCCTGTCATATCCTCGTGCGACTATGCAAAACAATCAGCATTAACTTTAAGGAATTCAATAAAAGAAGTTGAGGTGCAGGTTCTCTGAACTTTTGCTCTGATCCAACTTCTGCGGCCGTATAATTCATGTACGGTATGCATTTTTCAACATTCTGATGGAATTTCTTCACAACCTGCGGCCCGCAGATGATATTCTGCGGTTCGCACTTTGAGCTTTTGTGCTTGTTTTTATCCTTGAGTTCAGATTACTCCTTCTTGAGTTAGATTTTATCTCGTGAGCTCATCTTCCAATATTCCTGCAATTAATTACATTTCATCAGTTTTCTGGAACACAGTTAAGCGCTTTTGGACTAAAACGAAAGCTAAAAGGCGCTAATAAGTAGTCAAAATCCTCACTTATCAGCAATGAAGTCCAAATGAGAAGAACTGGAGAAGGTTGCGTTGTTCGAGCTGCACGCAATGTTCCTGTCATATCCTCGTGCGACCATGCAAAATAATCAGCATTAACTTTAAGGAATTCAATAAAAGAAGTTGAGGTGCAGGTTCTCTGAACTTTTGCTCTGATCCAACTTCTGCGGCCTTATAATTCATGTACGGTATGCATTTTTCAACATTCTGATGGAATTTCTTCACAACCTGCGACCCGCAGAAGTGCGGTCCGCATTTTGAGCTTTTGTGCTTGTTTTTATCCTTGAGTTCAGATTACTCCTTCTTGAGTTAGATTTCATATCGGGAGCTCATCTTCCAATATTTCTGCAATTAATTACATTTCATTAGTTTTCTGGAACACAGTTAAGCGTTTTTGGACTAAAACAAAAGCTAAAAGGCGCTAATAAGTAGTCAAAATCCTCACTTGTCAGCAATGAAGTCCAAACGAGAAGAACTGGAGAAGGTTGCGTTGTTCGAGCTGCACGCAATGTTCCTGTCATATCCTCGTGCGACCATGCAAAACAATCAGCATTAACTTTAAGCAATTCAATAAAAGAAGTTGAGGTGCAGGTTCTCTGAACTTTTGCTCTGATCCAACTTCTGCGGCTGTATAATTCATGTACGGTATGCATTTTTCAACATTCTGATGGAATTTCTTCACAACCTATGGCCTGTAGATGATATTCTGCGGTCCGCACTTTGAGGTTTTGTGCTTGTTTTTGTCCTTGAGTTAAAATTACTCCTTCTTGAGTTAGATTTCATCTCGGGAGCTCATCTTCCAATATTCCTGCAATTAATTACATTTCATCAGTTTTCTGGAACACAGTTAAGCGCTTTTGGACTAAAACGAAAGCTAAAAGGCGCTAATAAGTAGTCAAAATCCTCACTTATCAGCAACGAAGTCCACAGGAGAAGAACTGGAGAAGGTTGCGTTGTTCGAGCTGCACGCAAAGTTCAGGTCTTCAATTATTGAATTCCTTAAAGTTAATGCCGATTATTTTGCATGGTCGCACGAGGATATGACAGGAATCCCAACGGAGATAGCCGTACAAAATTTAAGCTTGGATCCCAACATACCTCCGTAAGACAAAAGAAGCACCCAATTGCTGAAGCAAGGAATAATGTTGTCAAAGAAGAAGTAACCCATTTACTTAAGATTAGCTCAATCCGAGAGGTGGGATATGCAAACTGGCTTACCAATGTAGTAGTAGTTCCTAAGATATATAATAAGTTTTGCATGTGCGTAGATTATAAGGATCTTAATAAGGCATTCCCGAAATACTCATTCCCATTGCCAAATATCGATCAAATTATTGATGCTACTATCGGGCACAAGTTAATGAGTTTCCTCGATGCTTATTCTGGGTACAATCAAATCAAGATGAAACTAGAAGATTAGGAAAAGACTTCGTTTATAATGAATTTTGGTATGTATTGTTATAATGTGATGCCATTCGGGATAAAAATGCCGGAGCCACTTATCAACGACTTGTGAATAAGAAGTTTGAAAAACAAATAGGAAAGACTATGGAAGTATATGTAGACAATATGCTCATTAATTCTTTGAATGCAGGTGACCACTTGAAGCACTTAAAAGAAACATTTGACATCCCAAGAGAGCATAATATGAAACTTAACCCCGAGAAGTGTGCGTTCGGGGTCAGTTCGAGTAAGTTCCTAGGTTTCCTAGTCTCAAAAAGGGGACTTGAGGTAAATCCCAACAAATCAAAGCCATAGATGATATCCCAGATCAATTGGCTAACATAAAAGAAGTCCAGAGGCTCATAGGTAGATTGGAAGCTTTGAGCAGGTTCATTTCCCGTTCATCGGAAAAATGTCATCCCTTCTTTGCACTACTCAAAAAGAAAAACAATTTCGAATGGACACTAGAGTGTAGATAAGCCTTGAAGGAGTTAAGGAAATGTTTGTCAAGCCCTTCGTTACACTCAAAACCAAAAGAAGGTGAACAATTGCTAGTCTACCTTGTGGTTTCAGAAGTTGTGGTAAGTGTAGTTTTAGTCCGAGAGGATCAAGGTACATAATCTCCCATTTATTACGTTAGTAAAATTCTAAAGGGAGCAGAAACTCGCTACCCGCATCTGGAAAAGCTGGCCTCACCTCTCATAGTCGCCACTCGGAGCTGAGGCCCTACTTCCAATGCCACCTGATAGCTGTGGTGACTACTTTACCTCTGAGGAATATCCTCCATAAACCCGAGCTCTCAGGTAGATTTTCCAAATGGTCCATCGAAATGAGAAAATTCGATATAGAGTATAAACCAATGACTGCATTTAAGTCGCAAGTCTTGGCTGACTTCGTAGCCGATTTCAGTCCGGGACTATTGCCTCTAGCAGCCAAGGATGCAATAATGATGTCAGAATAGACATCGAGAGTTTGGACCTTATTTACGAATGGAGCTTCAAATGTAAAAGGGTCCGGGATCAGAATAGTCTTGATCACGCCTTCGGGGGAAACCTTAAGGCGAGCCATCAAAAGGATTCCCTTAACTAACAATGAAGCAGAGTACGAAGCTTTGATTACAGGGCTCTAATTGGCCCGGGGGCTTGAATCCGAAGTCATCAAAATGAAATGTGATCCATAGTTTGTGGTAAATCAGGTCTACAGAATTCATGACACCAAAGAGTAATGTATGCAACAATACATGGTAAAGGTTCATGCTTTATTTTCACGATTCCGGGAGTGGTCAATAACTCATATCTCGAGAGAAGATAACGCATAAGCAGATGCATTGGTGAGTTTGGTCTGGGACTGGAGAAACAAATAATCGATTATCTCGAGCATGAAAAGTTGCTCGAAGACCCCAAAACATCAAGAGCATTACGTGCTAAAGTTGCACGATATAGCTTCAAGAAAGGCCAATTGTATAGAAAATCCTTTCAAGGCCCGTTGGCCCGATGCTTAGGAGCATCATAATCTAACTATGTCATGAGAGAAGTCCATGAAGGGATATGCGGCATACATTTGGGTGCAGATTCTTTGGTGCTGAAATTAGTTCGTGTAGGATATTACTAGCCCCGTATGGAACAAGATGCCAAAGACTTCGTACTAAAATGTGATAAGTACCAACACTATGCACCACTAGTACATCAACTGACAGAACCCCTACATTTTGTTCTATCCCCGCGGCCATTCATGAAGTGGAAGATTGACATCGTCGGACCGCTACCACCAGCTCCTGGAAAGGTAAGATTTCTTTTAATTTTGACTGACTATTTTTCTAAATGGGTGGAAGCAGGTCTTTATTAGAAGATCGTATAATGCGAAGTGGTCTACTTCCTCTGGGAAAATATAATTTGTAGGTTCGGGATACCGAAAGAGATTGCATGGGACGATGATCCGTAGTTTATCGGCGCAAAAGTTACAAAGTCCCTTGAAGATTTGAATATAAAGAGGATTACCTCTTCACCTTATCATCCGAGCACAAATGGTTAAGCAGAGTCAACAAACAAAGTGATTATACAAAATATAAAGAAAAGTTTAGAAGCAGCAAAAGGCAACTGGCCCGAAGAATTACCTGGGGTTCTATGGGCCTACCGAACAACGACCAAGTCAAGCACGGGAGAAAACCCTTTTTGCCTTGTGTACGGTGCAAAATCTTTGATACCGGTGGAAATAGGGGAACCAACCTTAAGGTATTTCTAGGCAGATGAAGAATCGTACAACGAGCAATGCTAATTAACTTGGAGCAGCTCGAGGAACCGCAGGGACTTGGCGCCTGTCAGAACGGCAGCTCAGAAGTAGAGAATGGAGTGATATTATAATATAAGAGCCAACCTCCGATATTTCAAAGTAGGAGACTTGGTCTTGAGGAAGGTAACTTAAAACACTCGGGAACTCAATACAGGAAAGTTAGGCCCAACATGGGAAGGCCCCTACCGGGTTTGAGCTATCACAAGAAAATGATCATACGAGTTGGAGAACCAAAATGGAGAAAAGTTACCCACCAACTAGAATGTGGCTCACCTCAAAAGATATTACTGCTGACGAACAACAGTCAAACGGGAAGTATGTGCTGCACTCTTTTTCCCTTAGTTCAGTTTTTGTCCCAATTGGGTTTTTCTTGAAAGGTTTTTAACGAGGCAGCGATGAAAATCATACTATGAAGATAGCAATGATAAGACCTTTGATAACAAGGCGAACAAATAATTTTCCACTAGGGGACGATTAGATAATTTATGCTTCGATAGAAAATTCCCATTGGGAAGTTAAGTTTGCTACCGAACAGAGGTTACCAATTGTTAATGAGCACAAACCACTAGAGGACTATTAGGTATTCTTTCGCTCGATAGCATGGGTTCCTAAGGGAAAACAAGATATGTTGCCGAGTGAAATATTACCTAGAAATTCATTAGTGGCATCTTCGAAGATACAAGACTTCCAGTGTTCTAATTCGAATTCTTCGCATTCGAACAATAGGGGGAACACTATGAGGTTACGACAACACAGAATACCAGGAAACACTGAATGCCACATCAATCGAGGAAAGAATCCAAAACTGAATACAACATCGGGATCAGGAACTCCGCAGCCAACCCCGTAGAAACAAGTTATACCAGATAGCCACAAGTCATGGCAATTTTTTTTTCTACATAGGAAAATGCTTATGTAATTTTGAAAATAAAAGGAATTAAATGAAATGAAATCCTTTTGTTTTTATCTTGTTTCTTGTCTGAACGATGAGTTGATTTTACCATTCGAAAGTTAAATAATTACTTCAAATGTTAGTGCCGTAATGAAGATGAGACGTCCTCTTCAAGAGTACCATAAACATAATAGGGCCATCTATTATAAAAATCCTCATGCTAAAGGGTTGGTTCCGGAAGAATCAATTCCCGGAATCTAGAATGCCACCGGGAAAAAATACACCTGAAGCCGCATACGAAAAAGGCACAAAAATCAAACTCGCAAAAATACTTATTGTAACCCTCATGTAAAGGGATAATTCTCTGAAACAAAGTGCATTAAAGAAAATGCATCCAAGACCACATACAGAAAACATGCGCAGAATCCTTAAAAGAATATAAGGGTTCAAAATTTTGCATGGATATTCAAGCAAAAGAAGACTCAAACAAACATTCGAGCAAAAAAATGTCTTCATTTATAAGAACGTGCCAAAATAAATACAAAACGGGAAAAGATAAGTAAAGCTAAACTGTAACATCTCCGGAATCAGAAGGAAGAGAAGTATCTGCATCACTGAGGGTAGTAAATAGTTCCACCTTGGTCTTCACCATCATCGCCTTTCGATTCCTCTTCAGTTTCCGAAAACTCAGAACTAGAAACAGAAGAACCTGGAGCATCAGACTGCACCGGGAGTCCATTTTTTGGAATCAACTCAAGCTCTCTAGCCTTAGTAATTTTGGCATCAATGTAAATGATACCGGTCTTGGCCTCTTCAAAAATTTTTCTCCTCATGCTATACAAGGATAACATGTATATATACACAATCCCACAGTCTGAATGAAGTAGACGGGAAAATGACAAAAGTAAACTCCGGGGTGCTGCCAGAGATCGTCAAGAAGAGCAGCTCACCGCGAAGTCGAATCAGCCCAAGTCAGTATCTAACACCAGCCTGATAATCAGAAATACCAGCCTCTTGACCTGTACAGTCAAGTACAAAAGAAGAAGTGCAACATGAGTACATAATAAATATGTACCCAGTGAGTATCCCGCCCAAACTCGAAAGAGTAGTGATGAGAGGTCGAGTAGGTACTCACTAAGGTCCAGCAATATAATATATGATGGAATATGGTTAAAGCAATAGGCATGGGAAAAAGTGAGCAACAAGTACATAGAAAATAACGAAATCCAGATAATTAACTGAAAAGGAACAACCAATTACCAAAATCTTCTCTTAACCAATACCTGACACTCCAGTTTTAAGTGACTCAGAACTCAAGTGATCATACACATACCAGGACAAGGCGACTGGCCGGAGTCATAAGGGTGGTCATGGGGGCTGAGGTCATAATCTAACCCATGATCGCGAATCATACCTGCGACTTGCGTGCTGACTCGATATAATAAGCTAACCCACGATCGCGCATCGTACCTGCTACTCGTGTGCTGACTCGATAATAATAAGCTAACCCACGACCGCGCATCATACCTGCGGCTCGTGTGATGACTCGATAATAGTAAGCTGACCTATGTCCGTGCATCATACCTGCGGCTCGTGTGCTGACTCGATAATAATAAGCTGACCCACGGCCGTGCATCAGACCTGCGGCTCGTATGCTGACTCGATAACCAGTGCGTATATATATAAGTACATGTGTGTACCAACTCAACAGTGAACTTAACAGGACTGTGTCAATACCACGGATAGCCAATTGGGATCTAAATCATAATGTTTCATGTTTCCATATCACCTCGACAATCATTACAACTCTTAACACATACAAGGTACAAATAAGGCACATAGTGGCATGCTCGTGATTCCTAAAGCTACCCGACATAGCAATATAGTCGCCACGTACGGACTCTCGTCACTTGGTACGTACGCGGCCCCCACAACATGCATACATAGAAATTAAGGAACCTATGGGGACATTTCCCCTTTACAAGGCTGGAAAGGAGACTCACCTCGTGACGAAACCACCCCTCGGATCAAGGACGCGCCCGAATCTCCAAAGTCTACCCTCGACGGCTCGCAACTAGCCAAATATAGTATAATGACATCAATGCATGCTCAAAATAGGGAAATTGTTCTAATTTTTTCCATAATTCAACATTCTTGAGAAATCCCAAAATCCAACCCTGGGCCCACACACTCGGATTCCGATAATTCTCGAAGGGAACAATCACCCCAAGCCTAAGGATCATTAATATACGATTCTTACTTTATTTCATGGCCAATTTACATAAAATTCTCAAATTATCATAAGTTCTAGGTTACTATCCAAATTCTTGATTTTCCCACTAATTTATGTAGTTAATTAAGCTAGAATCCATGCATGAAGCTAATTTTTGAGTAGAGTTCACTTACCTTAGAAGACCAGGCCGTTAGCCCTTAACAATGGAGGAAAATTGCCCAAGGAAGAAGAAGAAATGAGAAAAATGGATTTAAAACCCGTATATAAAACACATTGCCTGAACAGTGATTCCGCTCCTGCGAGAAAAATCTCGCACCTGCGGAAATGGGCGGCGAAATGCCCCCTGGTCATCAGAAACCCAATCCGAACATACGCCTAGGTCCGAAATCGTCACATGAAGCTACCGAAACCGACGAAACTCAATTCCGAGGTCATTTACCAAAAATGTTGACCGGAGTCAAACTTGGCCTTAAAGGCCAACTTTAAGGAACCAATTGTTCCTATTGCACTCTAAACATCTCCGAATCCCAGACCACCGGTCCCCGCAAGTCATAAATCATAAAATGCCGCTGGGAAGTTTCATTTAGGGGAACAGGGTCCGATAACGCAAAATGACCGGTCGGGTCATTACATTCTCCACCTCTTAAACATACGTTCGTCTTCGAACGAATCTAGAATCCTATCTGAAGTGATGAATAGGTGTGGATATATGCTCCGAATGTCCTCCTCGGACTCCCAGGTCGCCTCCTTAACTGGTTGACCCCTCCACTGGACCTTTACGGCAAAAACTCTCTTGGACCTCAACTGGTGGTCGTGCCTATCAACAATAGCATTTGGCTCCTCCTCGTAGCCCAACCTCTCATCCAACTGAATAGTGCTGAAATCGACCACATGAGAGAAATCGGCGTGGTACCTCCGGAGCATGGATACATGAAAAATTGGGTGAACTCCTGATAAGCTGGGAGGCAAGGCCAGCTCATAAGCAACCTCCCCAACTCGTCTCAACACCTCGAATGGACCTATAAACCTCGGGCTCAGCTTTCCCTTCTTCCCAAACCTCATAATACCCTTCATAGGCGAGACTTTCAACAGGACCCTATCTCCCTCCAGAAATGATACATCACGCGCCCTCTGATCTGCGTAACTCTTCCGTTTGGACTGTGCTATACAGAGTCTCTCCTGAATTAACTTCACTTTCTCCAAGGCATCCCTCACCAGGTCGGTGCCATATAACTTAGCCTCGCCAGTCTCAAACCATCCGATAGGAGAACGACATCGCCGACTATACAAAGCCTCAAATGGTGCCATCTCAATGTTGGATTGATAACTATTATTGTAAGCAAACTTGGCCAAGGGCAAGAACTGGTCTCACTGACCCCCGAAATCAAGCACGCATGCCCTGAGCATGTCCTCCAATATCTGAATTGTACACTATGACTGGCCATCAATTTGAGGGTGAAATGGTGTGCTGAGGTCTATCTGGGTGCCCATCTCACTGTTCAATGCTCTGTAGAAGTGCGAGCTGAACTGAGGACCTCGATCTGATATAATGGACAACGGCACACCATGTAACCGGACTATCTCCCGAATGTAGATCTGGGCCAACCTCTCAGATGAATATGTAGTAGCCACTGGAATGAAATGCGGCGATTTGGTCAATCTATCCACAATGACCCAAACCACGTCAACCTTCTGCGAAGTCCGAGGCAACCCAACCACAAAGTCCATAGCAATGTGCTCCCATTTCCACTCAGGAATGGGCATCTGATGAAGTAGGCCTCCTGGCCTCTGGTGCTCATACTTAACCTGCTGGCAATTAAGGCACCTAGTCATATACTCCATAATGTCCTTCTTCATTCTCCTCCACTAGAAACGCTGCTTCAGATCACGATACATCTTCAAAGCCCAGGGTGAACAGAATACCGAGGACTATGTGCCTCCTCTAGAATCCTCTCCCTCAGGCCATCAACATTAGGAACACATAGGCGGCCCTGAAGTCTCAGAACACCATCCTCTCCGATAGCAACCTCCTTGGCCTTACCCTAAACCACTTTCTCCCGAAGCTCTACCAAGCACGGATCATAGATCTGTCGGGCCTTAATATCTCCCAATAATGAAGACTGAGCAACCACATGTGCCAAAACTCGACGAGGCTCTAAAAGATCTAATCTCACCAGGCGATTGGCCAAGGACTGAATGTCCAAGGCTAGAGGTCTCTCCTCTGCTGCAATATAAGCCAAGCTACCCATACTCTCAGCCTTCTGGCTCAAAGCATCTGCCACCACATTAGCCATGCCGGGGTGATAAAGATTGGTGATATCATAATCCTTCAACAACTCAAGCCATCTGCGCTGCCTTAAATTAAGATCCTTTTGTTTGAATAAGTGCTGCAAGATACGGTGGTCTGTATAAACCTCACAGGACACTCCATACAAATAGTGCCTCCAAATCTTAAGAGCATGAACAATCGCCGCCAACTCCAAATCATGCACATGATAATTCTTCTCATGAACCTTCAGCTGGCGTGAAGCATAAGAAATGACTCTTCCCTCATACATCAACACGCACCCCAAGCCAACGCGTGAAGTGTCGCAATATACCGTGTACATCCCAGAATCGGATGGCAATACTAGAACTGGCGCTAAGGTCAATGCCGTCTTGAGCTTATGAAATCTCGCCTTACACTCGTCAAACCATCGAAATGGGGCATTATTCTAAGTCAATCTAGTCAATGGGGCTGCAATAGATGAGAAACCCTCCACAAATCGGCGATAATAACCTGCTAGGCCCAAAAAGCTCCTGATCTCTGTAGCTGAAGTAGGACGCGACCAACTCTGAACTGCCTCGATCTTCTGAGGATCAACCTTGATACCCTCTCCGTATACCACATGCCCCAAAAATGCCACGGAATCCAACCCAAACTCACACTTGGAGAACTTAGCATATAGCTTCTGTTCTCGCAAAGTCTGGAGCACAACTCTCAAATGCTGCTCGTGCTCCCCCAGGCTACGGGAGTAAATCAAAATGTCATCAATGAAGACAATGATGAAGGAATCAATATACGGCCTGAACACCCTATTCATCAAGTCCATAAAGGCTGCTGGGGCATTAGTTAAGCCAAAGGACATCACTATGAACTCATAATGGCCATATCTCGTACGAAAAGAAGTCTTCGGAACATCTGAAGCCCGAATCCTGAACTGATGATACCCTGATCTCAAATCAATCTTAGAAAACACACGAGCACCCTGCAACTGGTCAAACAAATCATCGATGCGCGGCAAGGGGCACTTGTTCTTAATGGTAACCTTGTTCAACTGGTGGTAGTCAATACACATCCGTATAGACCAATCCTTCTTTTTCACAAATAGAACTGGAGCACCCCACGTGACACACTCCGTCTGATGAACCCCTTAGCTAACAACTCCTCAAGCTCCTCCTTCAACTCCTTCAACTCTTTCGGAGCCATACAAAATGTAGGAATAGATATAGGCTGAGTATCTGGAGCTAAATCAATGCAGAAGTCAATATCACGGTCCGGAGGTATGCCCGGAAGATCCGAAGGAAATACATCAGCATGCTCTCGAACAGCTGGCACCGAATCAATCGTCAGAGACTCGGCAGTGGTGTCCCGCACATAAGGAAAATAGGCTAGACAACCCTTCTCGACCATATGTCGAGCCTCTAGGAATGATATAACCCGGCCGGCTGAGCTAACTAAAGAACCCCTCAACTCCAGCCTAGGTGACTCAGGCATAGCTAAAGTAACTGTCTTGGCATGGCAATCAAGCATAGCTGATGAGTAGATAGCCAATCCATGCCTAGAATAACCTCAAAATGAACCATGTCGAGCAATAAAAGGTCAGCTATGGTCTCGAACTCACAAAAGGTGATCACACAAGACCGATACACCCGGTTTACCACCACAGAGTCTCCCACAGGAGTGACACATATATACGAGATCCTAAAGACTCTCGAGAGACATCCAAAAAAGGAGCAAATAAGGCTGAAACATATAAATAAGTGGATCCTGGATCAAACAATACTGAAGCCTCTCTACCACATACTGAGATAATACCTGTGATCACGACGTCTGAGGCCACTGCATCTGATCTGGCCGGAATGGCATAAAACCTAGCTGGGGCACCTGAAGACTGAGCTCCCCCAGAACGAGCTGGAGCTGACTAGCGCCCTCCGAACTGGCCTCCCCCTCTAGGACGGTCCCTACCAACCTGACCCCCACCTCTAGGCGGCCAAACTACTGGTGCTGAAATCGCAGGCTGGTGATTCTGGTGCACGACCTTGCCCCGATAGTTGGGACAATTCCTCCTTATGTGGCCTAAGTTCCCACACTCGAAACACCTCATAAGTGACATATCCTGCTGACCTGAAGAAGAATCCTGAATGGCCGGAGGGCGATGAGAGCCCTCAGGCATAACACTGAAATAAGGATCGAAGGATCTCTGATGATTGGAATAACCACTAGAAGAACTCTGAATAGCTAGAGGACGATATGAGCTCTCTAGCATGGCACTGAACTGGGGCCTAACTAGGACACCTCTGGGAGGTGGTGGAGGTGATGCATATGAAGGCCTGCTGGACCGACCGCCTCCAAACTGACCCCTGCCCTTAGCTGGAGCACCCCTGAAATCACCTGTAAATCTGGCCCTCTTATCCTGCTGACCCTGCTCCCTGCTCCTCAATCGGTAGCCCTCAATCCGTCGAGCTGTCTCGACCACAAGCTGGTACGGGGTACCCATCTCTACCTCTCTGGCCATAGATGTCCTAATACCTTGATGCAACCCTGTTACAAACCTCAAAACTCTCTCAGCATCGGTGGGTAATATCATAAGGAGCATGGCGTGACAACTCCAAAAATCTGGCCTCATAGTCTATCATGGACATCTGCCCCTGATCTAACGGCTCAAACTGAACCCTCAGCTCTTCCCTCTCAAAAGGTGAAATATATATATACAAGAACATCTGTGTGAACTTCTCCCAAGTGATAGTAGGAGAATCGGCTGGCCTGCTGAGAATATAAGACTGCCACCACCTGCGAGCTCTGCCCTCTAACTGGAATGCAGTGAAATCCACTCCATGGGACTCTAGGATCCCCATGTTGTGCAGCCTATCCCTGCACCTATCAATGAAATCCTGGGCATCCTCACCTCGCTCACCCCCGAAGACTGGAGGGCGTAAGCAGGTCCATCTGTCTAACATCTTATGATGGTCGCCACCCACAACTGGTCTGGGCTCCGGTGTTGCCGCTACAGGCTAGGCATCATCCACGGGTAGGTGCCCTACCCCTGCCCCTACCACGTCCTTCAGCGGCGGGGGCAACACCCTCTCCCGGACCAGGAACATGAGATGCACGCGTCCTCACCATCTGTGAGATAATAGAAGAACGAGTTTAGTATATCATAGGTTGAACGATAGAGTAAGAACAAGTAGAGGTTTCCTAACATCTTGTAGCCTCCTGAAGATAAGTACAGACGTCTCCGTACCGATCCGCAAGACTCTACTGGGTTCGCCTAGGACTCATGAGACTTATGCGAACCTAGTGCTCTGATACCACGTTGTCACGACCCAAATCCTAATTCAGGCCGTGATGGCGCCCAACAGTGGGGTTAGGCAAGCCAACATGAATTACACCAAGTGTTACCCTTCTCATTTGATTAATTACCCCAATGTTTACCAGTTTTAAACAATTATTAGCATGATGATAGCCTGTAACATAAAATAAAACCATCTGATACATGAGCCAAAAGATAAGCATATGTATAAATATACAGCCCAAAACCCAAAATATACGCTACGTGTGTGCTAGGAACTAGTGTCACGGGTATCACAGGCAACTATCTGAATATACAAGGATAACATGTATATATACACAATCCCATAGTCGTAATGAAGTAGACAGGAAAATGAATAAAGGAAACTCCAGGGTGCTGCCAGAGATCGTCAGGAAGAGCAGCTCACCGCGAAGTCGAATCACCCCAAGTCAGTATCTAACACCGGCCTGATAATCAGATGTACCAGCCTCCTGACCTGTACAGTCAAGTACAGAAGAAGAAGTGCAGCATCAGTACATAATAAATATGTACCCAGTGAGTATCCAGACCAAACTCGAAAGAGTAGTGACGAGAGGTCGACTAGGTACTCACTAAGGTCCAACAATATAATATATGGCAGAATATGGCTAAAGCAATAGGCATGGGAAACAGTGAGCAACAAGTACATAGCAAATAACGAAATCTAGATAATTAACTGAAAAAGGAACAACAAAGTACCAAAATCTTCTCTTAACCAATACCTGACACTCCAGTTTTACGTGACTCAGAACTCAAGTGATCATACCCATACCAGGACAAGACGACCGACCGGAGTCATAAAAGTGGTCATAGGGACTGAGGTCATAAGCTAACCCATAATCGCGAATCATACCTGGGACTTGCGTGCTAACTCGATATAATAAGCTAACCCACGATTGCGCATCGTACCTGCGACTCGTGTGCTGACTCGATAATAATAAGCTGACTCACGGACGCACATCATACCTGCAGCTCGTGTGCTAACTCGATAATAATAAGCTGACCCACAGCCACGCATCATACCTGAGGCTCGTGTGCTGACTCGATAATAATAAGCTGACCTACGGCCGCGCATCATACCTGTGGCTCGTGTGCTGACTCGATAACCAGTGCGTATATATATAAGTACATGTGTGTACCAACTCAACAGTGAACTCAACATAACTGTGTCAATACCACGGATAGCCAATTGGGATCTAAATCGTAATGTTTCATATTTCCATATCACCTCGACAATCATTACAACTCTTAACACATACAAGGTACAAATAAGGCACATAGTGGCATGCTCGTGAGTGCTAAATCTACCCGACATAGCAATATAGTCGCCACGTATAGACTCTCGTCACTTGGTACGTACGCGGCCCCCACAACATGCATACATAGAAATTAAGGAACCTATGGGGACATTTCCCCCTTACAAGGTTGGAAAGGAGACTCACCTTGTGACGAAATCACCCCTCGGATCAAGGACGCGCCCGAATCTCCGAAATCTACCATCGACGACTCGCAACTAGCCAAATTTAGTATAATCACATCAATGCATGCTAATAATAGGGAAATATTTCTAATTTTCTCCATAATTCAACATTCTTGAGAAATTCCCAAAATCCAACCTCGGGCCCGTACGCTCGAATTTCGATAATTCTCGAAGGGAATACTCACCCCAAGCCTAAGGATCATTAATATACGATTCTTAGTTGATTTCATGGCCAATTAATAGAAAAATTCTCAAATTATCACAAGTTCTAGCTTACTACCCAAATTCTTGATTTTGTAGTTAATTAAGCAAGAATCCATGCATGAAGCTAATTTTTGAGTAGAGTTCACTTACCTTAGAAGACCAGGTCGTTAGCCCTTAACAATGAAGGAAAATTGCCCAAGGAAGAAGAAGAAATGAGAAAAATGGGTTTAAAACCCGTATATAAAACACACTGCCTGAACAGTGATTCCGCTCCTACGGCTCGGGGACCGCTCCTGTGAGAAAAATCTCGCACCTGCGGAAATGGGCTGGGGAGCCTGGGCCCGCACCTGCGGAGTGGAGACCGCACCTGCAGCTCTGCTCCTGCGAAATATTTTCCGCGCCTGTGATAATTGGCCAGGCCATTGGGTGATCGCATCTGCGATGCTGGGAATCGCAGGAGCGGTCCCGCACCTGCGACTAGGCAACCGCACCTGCGGTCACACAAGAACAGGTGCACCAGCAGCTATGTTTTGCTGATTTTTAGCCCTGTTAGGTGCCAGGAAGGCACCTGGGCCCACCTGAGCCCTAGCCCAAAAATATACCAACGAGTCCCAAATCATAATATGGACTCGCTCGAGCCTTTGGAACACCCAAAACAACGCTAGAACTCGAAATCACACCCCCAAACCCTAAGAGCCAAACTTAGGAACTTTAAGTTTTCTAGACTTCGCTCAAAACGCGCCGAACCGACCTATACAATTCGGAATGACCTTAAATTTTGCAGGAAGTCATAATTAACATAACAGAACTATTCCGGTCTCGAAATTCCGTTCGGACCTAGACAACAAAAAAACACATCCCAAACAAAACTATGAACTTAAGGAACTTCTTATTTCAATATTGGGCGCCCAAATGCCCCGGGTCATTAGAAACCCAATTCGAACATACGCGCAGGTCCGAAATCATCACATGAAGCTACCGAAACCGAAGAAACTCGATTCCGAGGTCTTTTACTAAAAATTTTGACCAGAATCAAACTTGACCTTAAAGTCCAACCTTAAGGAACCAATTGTTCCTATTGCACTCTAAACATCTCCGAGTCCCGGACCACCAGTCCCCCCAAGTCATAAATCATAAAATACCGCTATGGGAAGTTTCATTTAGGGGAACGGGGTCCGATAACGCAAAATGACCCGTCGGGTCGTTTAGATCTTTCCAAGTCTTTTTCTGATGCCAAAGGCTTGAGATAAATTAGCAAGCTCCATCGGCCAGGATAACAGGTTGCACCCGATGGAGACCGAAAGGGTAACACTCCTCCTCCTTTGTGGATCTTCAAGAAGGGAAGCCTAATTTTGCCCCAAATTCCCATGAACTGGGGACTGTGGAAGAGGACACTTTCTTCATGGTCAGGTGCGGCCGATGGAGATGATGTAGAAATTGTTGGTGGAGGAATGGATGAAGCTAGAAATGATGTAGCAGTTGCTGGTGGTGGTGGAGATAAACCTGATGGAGTTGAAGTGTGAGAATAAGGTGCATCAAATGCACTGCTGGTTGTTTGTCTCTCGCTAACAAAAGATGGCACCGACCCGGTACTCAGCCTCGCAGTACCGGTTACAAAAATTGGGGCCAGAAAGCGGGATTTAACATATTAAACTAAATCAGATTCTCCCTAAAGTGATGAGACGTCATCTTTAGTTGTTGCAATTGTCTCAACAGGTCGAGCATCCTGTTGAGATGATAAGGATAGTGTCCTTCTATGTAAATAAGCTCCCCCATCACTAGCTTCTTCATCGCCATTAATCATCAAAGTGTCTATGACCGGCTCGAAAGGAGGACTAGTCACCATCGCCACCGGAGATAACTCGAGGGAATCAACCTTTGCCCACACCTGCGGTTGGCCAGCTGCAGGTATGAGCTCGTAGGCGCAATCCATGAGCCCCAGAAGTGAGGGAGGGATGATAGCCCAGGCACCATAGGTGCGGATGTTTTGGCTTGTCAGTGGTCGCATATGCGGGCTTGTGCATAGATGCGGTCCATTGAGCCTGTTGATGCAAAGCTTGGCCAGTATGGGAAGATGAACACCTGCGATGGATTTTCCAGAGGTGCGGGAACATAGATGCGGCCAACTCCCCGCAGGTGCGAAAAAGCTGGAGGCAGTGAGGTTCATTTAATACAGGACTTGGACCAATTTTTACACATTTCACTCACTTCTTGGGCGATTCTTGGAGCTTCTTGAGAGGGATTTTCACCTAGCTTTTGGAGATAAGTAATTTATACCATATGTGAGTTAAATACTTAGATTATGGGTAGATTAACATGTAAAAATTAGTGAAAATCATGGGTTTAGAGGAAAATCTAGGGGTTTGATAAAAATGGAGTTTTACCACGAAGATGGTTATGGAACTTAGTGAAAATTATATATTTATGTTCCTTAGGTTGTGGGTAACAACTTTCTTCAAAAAAATTCCGGAATCCGGGTACGTGGGACTGGGGATGAGTTTTTAGGAATCTTGCAAATTGAGTTGGGGAATTTTTTAATAGTTGGGATATGAACTTTTAAGTCTATATTGATTAATATTTACACTATCTGGATAGTTTTGGATTGTTCGGCACCAAATTGAGGATTTGGGGCATAAGCTTGGACCGAAAAGTAGGCCTTGAAGCGAGGTAAGTCTCTTTTCTAACCTTGTAAGAGGGAAATTTCTCCATCGATGAATTTAATTAATATGTGATTATTTGTGGGGGGCTACGTACGCACTAGGTGATGAGAGTCCGTATGTAGCTACTAACTATGCCTATATCCGGGTAGTTTTAGGTATATATCATGCCTTGTTGATATTGTTACCGATTTATGTTTATTGTTTTCCTTGAGAAGTGGTGGGATTGAGTTATTTGCTAAATGTTTTGGAAGGGGTTGAAATTGTTATAAAAAAATTGGGATCTTAAAGGTTTTAATTTGAACTTTGTACTTTGAAAAGAATGGAAGAATACTATAATAACTTAAGAAATCTATGTGCAACTGCGTCGCATGTATGATTTGCGAGCCGGGTAATTATTTACATTTATATTTGACTGTGTCGCATGTATGATTCGCAAGCGGGGTAATTCTTAAAATTTATGTTTAACCACATCGCATGAATGATTCACGAGCGGGGTAATAGATACATCTATAGTTTGCGTCGTTCGACCTCGACAGTGCACAATTTACATTTATGTTGGTTCGGGCCGAACATCCTCGGTGGAATTTGTGTGTGATATTGGAACTGGAAACCTTTTTATAATTGTATAAGTGTACTGTTTTAGAGATCATTCGCTAAAAATGAAGGAAGTGTTTTAGTTTCTCAAAAATGATGGAAGAATTGTTCGATTATTTCTTGTTATGAGATTATTGTAGTTCTGTATATCGTGTTTATTTAGATTCACACATCATTATTTTGTTAGCCCTAGTAGGTGTCGAAATCGACCCCTCATCACTTCTTCTTCGAGTTTAGACTAGATAATTACTGGGTACATATTTTTATGTACTCATGCTAAGATACTATACTTGATTGTATAGGATTTGAGGGGGGTGCATCTGGTCACCAGTTCGGCACATATATTGATTTTTTCCAGTTCAAGACTATCTTTGAGCTGTCCTTTTGAGCCGTTCTGCAGCAGCTGAAGTCTTTCTTACGTTTTATTTTCTGTCTATTTCCTTTCAAACAGTAGGCTAGCATTTGTTTTGTATAGACTACTAGATTTCCCATATACTTGTGACACCAGGTCTTGGCACACACACTAGTAGACTTTTGATATTTTGGGTTGTATTTAAATGATTACGGTTGTATTTATTGTTTCGTCTAAATCATGTTACATCGGTAAATACTAAAAATATTTTCAGTTAATATAGAATATTATCTACTTAGTGATCTACTCTATTCGGGAGATTTTTTTTTGTTTAATCAGTGTTGACTTGTCTAACAATGGTGTTGGGCGCCATCACAGCATAATACGAAATTGAGTCGTGACATTTTTTAATGTCATGTAAAATTCACTAGTAGAAGTAGAATGCAATAAAATATGTACTTTTATATGACTTAGCAAAACTCTCTAGACATTTTTACAGTTTAAAAGGTGATGAAATAAGAAAATATGAAAGATGGCTAAAGTATAGATTGATCAACTGAATATTGGTTCATGTCTTGCTGGCCCAAGACATTGCTCTAGCTTCTCTCTAGAATTATCCCTCTTTGTAGAATTACAAAACTATGCAACACCCAAATCAATCTCATCTAATCCCTCATAAACCACCGAACATTGATTCCATGCAATCCATCATTGAATTTTCCCCATCTATTCCCAACTTTAAAGAAACGTTAATAGATGGAGTACATGAGGGCCAAATCAATATGATCATTGATACAAATGTTCAAAGATCATTAAGAGTTCATGATGAAGGACATGATGATCACTTCATCTACTCAGAAAATGAACGACAAGTTCAACTATCTCAAGAAGACCTCCAATGAATCTACCATCCATGGAGGTTTTCAACTATAATCAAGCTTCAGGGAAGAAGAATTCAACATCATCTACTTAAAAAGAAGATTCAAGATTTGTGGAAGATAAAAAAACATTTTCCACTAATCGATCTAGGGTCTGACTACTACATTACAAAGTTCAACAATGAATAGAGTTTGGTAAGAGCTCTTCATAATGTACCTTGGTTTATTTTTTGGACACTTTATATCAGTTCAAAAATGGGTTCCGAATTTTATTTCTTCGGAGGCAAAAGTGTCCCAAACAGTCGTTTGGGTACGTCTACCAGAATCGCCAACTGAATTTTATGATGGATTAATAATAGTAAAGAAAATTGGTAACAAATTTGGTAGATTATTGAAAATTGATGCATGTGCATCCTCAAATCTTAGAGGAAGATACACAAGGCTTTGCATTGAAATTCCATTAGAGGTTCCTGTCACTCCTTTTGACTTCATTGGCCAACATAAGCAAGAGATTCTTTGTGAGGGAGATAATTTCCTATGTAAAAAATGTGGCAGATTAGGGCACTCCATGTCCAAATGCCAATACATAGTATTAAAGGACCCTCCTACTCATACACTTGGATATAAAGCTACCAACCCATCCAAGGCTTTAAATGGATTCCAAGACAAAATAGAAGATGTCCTACACCTACCAAGGAAAATACCTGGCAAACGGTAAGCTTCTCCAAGAAGAAGAAAGCCAATCACAACATAAAGGTGATGAACAATACATCCGGTAAGTTACACGACCCAATAAACTCCCCACCAGGTAATTCCCCATCCCTCTTATTAAATGAGAATCTGATAGAAAGAAATCTTGCGAGTAAAACTACCACTGCTGTTTCATCCTCTAAAATCTTGGGCAAAAATCAAATAACCAAGACTTACATTGCTACTGGCAATAAGTTTGAGGCCTTGGTTTCTCCACATAAATTAACTAATATGGATAATATTTGCTTAGAAGATAATGAGCTACACTACATAGCTATTAATGTGGCATATAAACAAAAATCAGATCTCCACTTGGCAGCTAAAAATTTAAGCCAATAAATCACATGCAAAGCAATCATTCTCTATCTAAGAGCAATAAATCCCTAAGTTACCCTATTGTCACGCATAATGCAAAGTCCAAGCCCCCAATAAGTAAACAGCCTACTAATCACTTCTAATGAACAAACAACCCCTCAAATGGAAGATAACCCTCATCTTGTAATAGACCAATAGGTGTCCAAACAGAATTTCCCAATCCCACAAACGGCCAACGAGGCCAAACACATATCGGACACAAAATCTAGCCAAAATACTATTAATACCACTCGCTCAAGTACGTGTTTATCCTCCTCAACCCCCAAAACTCCAAAATCTAACCAAACATGTATCAGACACAAAATCTAGCCAAATAGATACAATTATTGAACTCCACCCTACTCCATAGGCTAACCTAAAACCAGCCCAAGAAAGTTCCTTAGACTTCCTTAATATAAACCCTCAACCCCAACCTAACAATGCCAAGAATTCCAATCTCTCAAAGAAGGAGATATCGATTGATCCAAATCCTAAGACACCAACGTGATCTCAACATGTCAAACCCTTTACTCTCTCAGAACTCATTAACGGACAACCAAACATTTTTCATCCAACCCCCACTGCCTCAAGATCATCAACCCCTTTCTTGGATAGAGCAAGCCCTGATGGGCCATGTAATATCTTTCAACATGATATTGGATGGACAAGAAACATTAATTTTCCTCCAAAACTCACAGTTCGTAGCTCAACTAGTCTCAGAGGAAATGCATATGGAAATGAACACTTATCTCAATCATGCGTGGATGAACAACATTCTTCACCCACTGGCCCCATCAATGAACTTAAACCTAGCCCAGTTCATGAGGAACCAATGGAGCTTACCACCCCACTTCAATCCAATTCAAAACCAAAACATGCCAGTGGAACTCCTTTTGTTTCCTCTAAGGAAGATCTCCAACATGAACCCTATCTTTATGCCTTGGTCCATCCCAATCAACAATGCAACAACACAAGTGAATTCTCACATGCAAGCCCCTCCCCATGCAAACACAGTTCCATCACAAAATCCACTAAATGTCCCCCCACAAATGCCACAACATGTCCCTCAAGTCCACTCCCCTCCCAATGCACAATAATAAGAAAATATTCAAATGGAGGAAGAAGAGGAAATAAACCTTCGAGGGTCCAAACTAGTCCTAGAATTTTCAAGTCTCAACGAGGTAAAAGTCTATCTTTTCAGGGAAATGCGAGAAAAGATATATGTGCTGAGTTGCCCCCTGCACTTTACAAGAGCTCGATGGATGTCAGGCCTTCCCAGGACCCAAATGTAGGGATCCATGCAATGATTCTGGTTCCATCGATAAGAAGAAACCAATCCCTCCACCTGGGAGTGTGAGAGAAAATGGTAATGTTCATAACCCTGATCCAGTTAGCATAATGTATCGTCCAACAAACTTCTTGATATGGAATATAAGAGGGGGGGGGGGGGTTATAATGAAACCTTTAGGAGGATTTTTAGAGAGATGCTGGACACCCATAAACCATGCATGGTAACCCTCTTAGGGACTAGAATGAAAAACTAAATTTCCCTCATCAGTGACATCTCCTTTTCTCAAATGATCGAGGTCCCTTCAAATGGTCAATCTGATGGAATGGTTATTCTTCAGAACCCTGACCTAGTCAATGTGAGCAACTTTGTTAGGAGATATCAAGATATCCATACCAACATTGAGGTACGTCCGTCTGAAACTTCTTGGCTTTTCTCTTCATTATATGCTAATACAAATGCAACTAATAGGCATTCCATTTGAACATTATTGAAAATATTCATGACAACTATAAAGGTACTTGGCTTTATAGGGGATTTTAATGATACATTTGAAGCTACTGACAAGCTAGGTGGTAATCCTATTAACCGTAGACGTAGCTCCCGTTTATGGAATAACATTAATAAATGTAACCTCATGGACCTAGGTTTCAAAGGTTGCCAGTATACTTGGTCCAACCATTGTAGGAAACCTAATAAGTTAATCATGGAGAGACTTGATAGTTATTTTTTTTAACAATAAATTGATTAAAATCTATCCTAAAGTAGTGGTTATTCACTTACCTAAGACCCACTCGGATCATAACCCACTGCTACTACAATTATCCCCCCAAAACTCGTGCTATAATGGGAAGCCATTTAGACTGGAAACAATTTAGTGTAATCACCCAAACTTTGTTAATATAGTCAAAGCTAGTTGGAAAAACAATGACCTAAACAATTATCATGAGGTTTTAAAAGAAAAATCCATTCCCTGGAAAAATGACATTTTCTTGGAGATATTTTCAAAAAGAAAAAGAATATCTTGGCCCATCTGCATGGTATCCAAAACTCTCCTAATTACTATACTAGTCTCTTTCTAATGAACCTTGAATCAAACCTCTAACAAGAATATAATAATATTCTTAAAATGGAAGAAGACTTTTGGAAACTACGATCTCGTATTTCTTGGTGTAATGAAGGCGATGCAAATACTAAATTTTTTTATATTATGGCTTCTAATAGAAGACGTCATAATTCGATAATGTACTTCAAGGATGAAAAAGGTGACTGGATCACCAATGCTAAATCAATTATGGAACATACCTTTAATTTCTTTAATAGAACTTTTACTACCTCCAAGATGGTTAGTAAGATTTGGTCTTTTAAGAATCAAACCCCTAATCACCCCTCTATTAATTTAGATATCATGGATAGGCCTCTAGACTTAGAAGAAATCGTCAATGCATTATTCTCTTTCAAATCCTTTAAGGCTCTTGGTCCTGATGGAATCCACCCATTTTTCTACCATAAATATTGGCACATAGTTGGGGATTCCATAATTAGTTTCTGTCACAAGGTCATTCAATCTCAAACTCTCCTTACAGGAATTAATGATACTTACCTTTGTCTCATCCCTAAAATGAATAATTCTAATCATCTAAAAAGTTTTATACATATTGGTCTTTGTAACACTGCTTATAAAATTATTACAAAAATTATTGCCAACAAGTTAATACTTTTTCTCCCTACCCTTATTAGTCCTATTCAAACTAGATTTATTAAGAATAGGAGAGCTAGTGACAATGCCATAATCATCCAAGAACTCATTAACAACATGTGCAACTCAAACAAGACTAAATATGATATGTTATTAAAAATTGACCATGAAAAGTCCTTCGATAAATTGGAATGATATTTTATCCGTATAGCCTCATCTTTTTTAACTTCCCTACAAAAATCTCCAAACTCATAATGCAATGCATTAGTACAAGCCAAATTAGAATTCTTGTTAATGGGACTAAAACAAAATTCTTTAGCCCAAGTAGAGGCATTCGTCGAGGTGATCCAATGTCTCCTTATATTTTTATTTTGTGTATGGAACTTATGTCTAAATTAATAGAACATCAAGTTGATACCTCATTATAGGACTGTAACGACCCGACCGGTCGTTCCGAGAGTTTAGCCCCGTTTTCCCCATTTCTGCTTTGTTTTGTGTTGTTTAGCTCATTTATGTTGTGTTGGGTCGGTTGGCTTGGGTTCAGAGTGGTTCTGGAGAGAAATGAGAAACTTAGTCTCTTAAGTTGGTTTAATAGTTGGAAAAAGTCAATCGGAAGTTGAATTATAGGCAAACGCTCTCAGAATATGAATTTTATGGCTCGAATAGCTTCATTAGGTGATTTGCGACTTAGTTCGAAGTGTTGTTCGGAGGTTCGGAGTAGAATTAGGCTTGAATCGGCGAAATTGGATTTTTTGCGATTTTCGATCGGTAGTGGAAAATTAGCTATCAGGTTTGGAATAGAATTCCGGAAGTTGGGATAGGTTCGTATTGTCATTTGGGACGTGTGTGCAAAATTTCAAGTTATTCAGACATGGTTTGAGTGGTTTCGGCATCGTTGCCAAATTTCGGAAGTTTAAAAATCCTCAGGGTTGATTTTTGGATTAATTTGGTGTTTTGATGTTATTTTGAGTGTTCCGAGGGTTTGACTAAGTTCAAATATTGATATATGACTTGTTAGTACTTTTGGTTGAGGACCCGAGGGCCTCAAGATAATTTTTGGATGGCTAACAAAAGTGAAAGTTGGAAAAATGTAGCCAATTCGCTACTGGTGCAGGCTTTTTGGTGTGGCCGCACCTGTGGATGGGGAGTCGCAGGTGCGGACGACCATGTGTAGATGCTGAATTAGGAAGCCTGGCTTGGGAGCGCAGGTGCGTGAACAAGGCCGCAGATGCGGAATTTGGTTTTTAAGTGAAAACCACACTTGGGGTATTTTTACTATTGTCCTCACACAGTTCTGATTTTAAAGCATATCCTCAGTCATGATTTTTTCTGTCTACTGTTTGAATCAGTTTCACTACTCTATTTTAAAACACATGAAAAGTTATTTTGGGTTGAGTTCCCTGATTTTACTAAAACGCCCGAGTGGCTGGTGAGGTTGATGACTGAGTGAGGCTGAAGGCCTGATTGTGAGGATATATGGATCGGGTTGCACGCCGCAGCGTTATATGATATGGATTGGGCTGCATGCTGCAACAATATATATATATATATATATACATGGATCGGGTTGCGCGCCACAACTATATATGGATCGGGCTGCACACTGCATCAATATTGGATCTGGCTGCGTGCCATAGTGATATAGCGGTTGGGCTGTTGGAGCCCCTCCGGAGTCTGCAAACCCCCAGTGAGCGCAGTTGACTATATATGGATCGGGTTGCACGTTGCAGCAGTTATTATATGGTACTTATTGAGCGTGAGTGCTGAGTATGCGTGCTGATTGATGAAAGTTGAGTCATGAGTGACTGAGAGGATTGGCCGAGGGGCTATATATATGAGTGATACTTTGCCCGAGGGGTTTGTTTTATGAAATTTCTATTTTCACTCTTCTTTTATACTGAGCCTCTATTGAAAATGTTAAACAAGTGTTTTGAACAAATTTCATTGAAACTGTTATTTCCATTGAGGTTTTTATGTTAGGAGACTTATATGATTTTAAATGCTCGTCACTGCACTCGGTCTTTAGTTATGTTACTTACTGAGTTGGCATACTCACGTTACTCCCTGCACCTTGTGTGCAGATTCAGGTGCCAGGGCTGAGTGAGAGTTGATTTGTTCTCTTTGGATTATGTCGGAGATTGCGAGGTAGCTGCACGGCGTCCGCAGCCTTGCCATTCTCCTTCCTATTTAGTCATTATTTATATTCTCATGCTTGGTTGTATTAGGAAAACAATACCAGATTTTTGTATTCCTTTTAGTTTCTCATGACTGATGACTCCGGGTTTTGGGACAAAATTGAAATATTTTTTACCTAACTTTATTTGTTTTGAAATGCTAAAATGAAAGATTTATGAAATACCAGATAGTATTGAATCAAATGAAAGGTTCCTTATGTTATGCGTAGTAAATTGGCTATCCTAGTATCACGATAGGTGCCATCACGGCCAGGGTAGTTTTGGGGTCGTGACAAGGACTCCGTTAAAATTAGTCCTAGAGGTCCTAGCTTCTCCAACCTATTCTTAACCCTAATTGGGAAGGCCAATAAAAAAACAGGCAATTGCATCAAAAATTTCCTTAATCTTTTTATGATAGAGTCTGGCCTATCTATAAACTACTCTAAATCCAGACTAGTATTCTCAAAAACATTTCCCCAAAATATTACTTCCTACTTTGCCAACCTGTTTAACATGAAGCTAAGATTAGACTTCGTTAAATATCTTGGCTTCCATATCCTTTCTCATAAACCTAAGTCTAAGGATTTTCAATTTGTAATTGATAATATGCGCAATAAACTTTCACACTAGGAGACTAATCTCCTTAACATAGCTGGTAGAACTACCTTGGCTAATTCCTCCCTGAACTAAATTTCTTCCCACTTAATGCAATATATCATGCTCCCTTCAAAAAATTCTGAGCCAAATTAAAATTCAGAGAGACTTCATATGGGATACCACTAATACTAAGAAAAAAATTCACTTGGTATATTGGAAAATAGTTACACGTGAAAAATTAGAAAGAGGAATAGGGATTCGTGCACCTTGAAATAAAAATCTATTAATGGTCACCAACCTTACTTGGAGGCTTGACGATTTTCCCAATAATCCCTAGGCGCAACTAATTTGTGGTAAATATACTAACAAGAAATCTACCCAGACCTCTTCTTTTATTTGGAAGCCTTATTAAAAGGTTGGAAAATCTACATGAAAGGAACATTGTGGAACCCTAGTAAATGCTCAAATATTAACATTTGGATGTCTAGATGGATTCACAATACTACTAGTCTTAGGAATTGTATTGAGGGACCCCTACACCATTTTTATAAGCTCTCTCTACATTATATCATAACAGGTGATTCATGGGACTTGTCCAAAATCTCTTTTGATCTCCTGAAGGACCTTAGTGTGAAAATTAAGGCCACCCATACTCCTACTTACCACACTGGTAAAGACCATACTACCTGGGATATGAGCAGTAGTGGTTCATTCACTACTAAATCCTGTTATAAGCTCCTACAAGGAAATCACTTGACTAATCATTTAAACAAGCATGATTTTAATTGGATATGGAAACTCCAATATCTAATAAAATTAAATTCTTCCTTTGTCAATGCTTGCATAACAAAATTCCTTGTAGGACGTTCCTCCATCATATAGGAATCAATATTGATTCCCTTTGTCCTATTTGTCGAGTAGGGCTAGAAGATGCCATTCACATTTTTATCAACTGTCCCATAGCTACTCATTTTGGGAAAGGCCTTGGTTTAAATTTCCAATATGATAGTAGCACCAATCACTGGCTAATATCCATGAAAAATGGTCAATTGCTCAATAGTAACAAGCAACAATGGATCAATATTTTTCCTTTCGCCATCTGGCACCTTTGGAAAAATAAAAATAATAACAACATTAACAATCTTGATCAACCTCTTAATGTCAACCTAGTCCTTAAGCAATCTTGGGAATATAATTTTTTAACCGAAAGAAACTCCCCCCAATAACCTAAAAAAGATATCTCCATCTGCTGGATAAGACCATCCCAAAACTCTATCAAATATAGTATAGATGGAGCTTTTTCAAAGACTAACCTTCATGCAGGTTTAGGAGGTGTTATTCGCAATAACAAAGATGATTGGATATTGGGATTCCATAAATCTTGTTATGCAACATCCCCATTGCATGCAGATCTATTAGCCCTAGAAGAAGGTTTAAAAATTGCATTAGAGATGTCTTTTACATCGATAGAAATTGAAATAGACTCTTCAGAGGTAATTAAAATGATCAATGAGGACAACGCCCTAACTAACAATACATTGCTCAACTGCAGGTTCTTATTGCGCCAATTGAAGATACCAACAATCAACCATAACTTCAGGGAGGAGAATGCAGTAGCTCATCGTCTAGCTAAAGAAGCAGTCAACCAGTTCAAGCTAAGAAGAAGTACCTACCATGCAAGTCCACCTTTTTTTTTGTTGAAACTGTTTTGGAGAAGGATAAGAATGATGTTTGTTTTGGAACCAAACTCTTAATTTGCCTGGTCTGCAATAGCCTAATTAGCTATAAATAACAGAAATGTCCTTAGGGACTACTGTCACGACCCCAACACCTAAACCGGCCGTGATGGCACCTATCGTGGAACTAGGCTAGCCAATAATCACATGATTACAGCTTCTTTCCAAAATCCCAACTATTTTCAAACATTTCATAAATTATATAGAATTACTTAGGCAAAATAAACAGCTAAATAGTCTAAACCATCCCCAAAAATCCGTAGTCAATATATCATGAGCATCTAAGAAATATGCCAAAAGGTATACTATTATAATGCAAAACCTCTGAACGAATAACTAGATACAACATAAGAAGGGAAAACAAAGATGTTGCGGTTGCTGAACAACTACCTCTATGTCCCGAACTCCGGATCCGCACGGAATAGATGGCTAACGCTCGGTATCAGCACCTGTATCTGCACACAGGGGTGCATGGAGTAATGTGAATATGCCAACTCAGTAGTAATGAAAATAAATCAAGTCTAAGCGGCACGAAACACATAAAAATCAATATCATTAGTTCGCAATATGCACAACCTTTCTTTCCAACAATATATATATATATATATATATATATATATATATAGGTATATGAAATCATCACGCCTTAAAATAAACGTCAAAAAAATCCTTTGAAAAATGTGTTTTCCAACAATTTCAGAAATAAAAATAACCGAACAATTTAGTGTAAAATGAAATAAAGCATAAGTATCCCCTCGGGAAAAACATGAATCATAAATTTCCCCTCGGGCAAAACATCATTTAGCACCTCACAGCCACTCAGTATCAGCCCCTCGGACAACCTCACTGTCACTCATGCCTCCCAATCACTCATCACTCGACACTCGACACTCGGCACTCGGCACTCGGCACTCGGCACTCGGCACTTATCACTCGTACTCAGTAGGTACCTGCGCTCACTGTGGGTGTGTACAGACTCCGGAGGGGCTCCTTCAGCCCAAGGGCTAATATCAAGCCACCTCGGGGCGTATCATATCCTCACAAATCAGGCCCTCGGCCTCACTCAGTCAGAACCTCTTAAAAGCCCCTCGGGCGTCTCATTAAAACGAGGTACTCGACCCAAAACATCATTTTATATCTTTAAAATAGTATAAATAAGGAAGAGTTTCGAAACCAGTTACGCACAATATGACTGAGTGTAAATCATAAATCAATACTGAGGAAATAACAGTAAAAGGCCCCCAAGGGGTCCAAACAAGTCGACACGAGGCCCCAAACATGGCTTATAGCCCAAATATATCAATAGTTTTAGAACACAATTTGCATATGGTTTTAGAGTAAAAATACGCAACTCAATAGTTTCCGCGGAGAGGACCAAGTCCAATCTAAAAATCAGTGTGTGCCACATACTCGTCATCTGATGTGTGCACCATTCTAAAAACAATGAGAAATAGGAAGTCTAGGGTTCCATACCCTCAGGACAAGATTTATAGCCATTACTTACCTCTATGGGGCCACAATACTAATCCGTGATGATCTTTCCCCTCAAATTGGCTCCCGATTGCTACAAATCTAACCAAAACCAGATTAACATCATCAATATACGCTAAAGGAACAAAACCCAATCGAAAACTATCAATTTAGACACAATTCTCGAAATTTGACCAAACTCGAGCCCCGAGCCCATGTCTTGGAATTCGATAAAATTTGCATCACTAGAATCCTTGCCCCCCCACGATTATATACATACCAAGAACACTGAAATCGGACCATAATTGCCCACTCAATTCGTCAAAAGAAAATTCTAATTCCATGCACTTAACCTCCCTAAATTTTAGGTTTAATTTCAATCATTTTCTGGTTTAATTACTTAGAAAACGATATAGAAACGAGTTATGTAATTGAAAACCTTACCTCCAAGTGAGCCCATTTGATTTCTTCTTCAAACCCTCTCAACTCGTTTAATAATGGAGGAAAAATGAGCTAATCTCGCAAATAAGGTTTTAAACATTCTGTCCAGCACTTATAATCCCTTCAGTGCGATCGCGACTTAACCCACACGATCGCGATGCGCAGCCCAGACCACCCTACGTGATCACATACCAACACATGCGATCGCATAGAACAAATGTCCATTCCACACACGCGCCTCAAAACCTCTATGCGATCGCACCAAAGTTCACGCGATCGCACTGCTTCACCTGACCAACCTATGCGATCGCAATCCATTCCACGCGATCGCAGAGAAAAAAATGCATGCCCCACTCTTTTACTCTACACGATCGCGGATGAATCCACGCGATCGCAGTGAAGAAATCGCTGCTGTTAAAACACAAGAAAACAGCAGACCCCTTAAGGCCAAAAAGTGCCCATTTGAGCATCCGAAATACACCCAAGGCCTTCGGGACCTCAACCAATCCTACCAACACACTCCCTAACATCATTCAAACTTAGTCGAGACTTCGAAATACAAGAAACAACACGAAAACACCAAAATTACATCAAATTCAATCCTATGAACTTTGTAACTTCTAAATTTCACCAATGATTCTGAAACCAACAAAAACACATCCGATTGACATGAAATTTTACACACATATCCAAAATGACATTACGAACCTGCTCCAACTTACGGAATCCTATTCCGACCCCGGTAGCCTATTTTCCAATGTCGACCAGAAATCGTTAAAAACTAACTTTCGTCAATTCAAGCTTAATTCTACACCGGACATTAAAACTTTATTCCGAACACACTACTAAGTCCCAAATCACCTAACGAAGCTATCCATTCCATAAAATCCGTATTCCATGGTCGTTTACCAATAAGTCAACTCCCAGTTGACCTTTTCAACTATTAAACTAGTTTAAGAGACTAAGGGTCTCAATTCTCACCACGACCACTCCGAACCCGAACCAACCAACCCAACACAACATAAATAGGCTAAGCAACATATAATAAAGCAAAAACGGGAGAAATTGGGCTAATATCACTGAACGAACGGCCGGGTCGTTACATTATCCCTCTCTTAAACAAACGTTCGTCCTCGAACGGGTATAGAAACATACATGGAGTCTTGAATAAGAGATGATATCTACTCCGCATCTCCCGCTCGGTCTCCCAGGTGGCATCCTCCACCGACTGTCCTCTCCACTGAACCTTTACTGAAGCTATATCCTTAGACCTCAACTTTCTGACCTGACTACCCAAAATAGCCACTGGCTCTACCTCATATGACATATGACCCTCAAGATGAATCGTGATGAAGTCCCACACTGGAGACGGGTCACCAACATACTTCCGGAGCATCGAAATATGGAACACCAGATGAATACTCGATAAACTGGGAGGCAAGACAAGTCTATAAGCCACCTCCCCAATCCTCCGAAGCACCTCAAATGGCACAATGAACCTGGGACTCAGCTTTCCCCTCTTGTCGAACCTCATAACACCCTTCATGGGTGACACCTTCAGCAACACCTTCTCCTCAACCATGAAAGACACATCCTGGACCTTCCGGTCCGCATAGCTCTTCTGCCTAGACTGCGTCGTGCGAAGCCGCTCCTAAATCAACTTTTCCTTACCCAACGCATCCTAAACCCGGTCTGTGCCCAATATCCTAGCCTCGCCCGGCTCAAACCAACCAACCGGAGATCTGCACCTCCTACCATATAAAGCCTCATTCGGAGCCATATGGATACTCGACTAATAACTATTATTATATGCAAACTCCGTGAGTGGCAGAAATTGGTCCCATGAACCCCAAAATCAATGACACAGGAATGCAACATATCCTCCAAAATATGAATAGTACGCTCTGACTGCCCGTCGGTCTGAGGATGAAATGCTATGCTGAACTCGACCTGAGTACCCAACTCTCTCTGTACGGCTCTCTAAAACTGAGATGTGAACTGAGTACCTCTGTCAGAAATGATAGAAGCTGGAACCCCATGAAATCAGATGATCTCCCTGATATAAATCTCAACTAACCGCTCCGAAGAATAAGTAGTACCGACAGGAATGAAGTGCACGGACTTGGTCAGTCGATCCACAAGAACCCATATAACATCAAACCTCCTTGAAGACCGTGGGATCCCAACTACGAAGTCCATGGTGATCCGCTCGCACTTCACTCCGGAATATCAAATCTCTGAAGCTATCCACCTGGTATCTGGTGCTCATACTTGACCTGCTGACAGTTGAGACACCGAGCCACAAACTCAACAATATATTTCTTCATCCACCTCCACCAATAATGCTATCGCAGATCCTGATACATCTTCACGGCACCCGGATGGATGGAATACCGCGAACTGTGGGCCTCAGCTAAAATCAAATCTAGAAGCCCATATATATTGGGCACGCAAATCCATCCTTGCTTCCTCATGACCCCGTCATCACCAATAACCACATCCCTGGCATCACCGCGACGCACCCTGTCCTGAAGAACAAGAAAATGTGGATCATCATACTGGCGTGCTCTAATCTGATCATAAAGAGAAGACTTGGAGGCTACACAAGCCATTACCCACAGAGGCTCTGATAGATCCAATCTCACCAACTGACTCGCTAAATCCTGAACATCAAGTGCTAAAGGCTGCTCTGCTACTGAAAGGTAGGCTAGACTCTCCAAACTCTCTGCTCTGCGACTCAGGGCTCGACCACTACATTGGCCTTCCCTGGATGATATAAAATAGTGAGGTCATAGTCCTTGAGAAGCTCCAACCACCTCCTCGGATGCAAATTCAGATCCTTCTACTTAAGAAGATGCTGCAAACTACGGTGATCAGTGAAAATCTCATAATGTACTCTATACAAGTAATGACGCCAAATCTTCAAGGCGTGAACAATAGTTACTAGCTCAAGATCGTGTACTAGATAATTCTTCTCGTGCACCTTCAACTGTCTGGACGCGTAGGCAATCACCCTACCGTCTTGCATCAAAACTTCTCCAAGACCAAATCTCGAGACATCACAATAAATTGTATAAGAACCTGAACCCGTAGGCAAAATCAATACTCAAGCTGTAGTCAAAGCTGACTTGAGCTTCTGAAATCTCTCCTCACACTCCTCAGTCCATCTGAACTGAGCACCCTTCTAGGTCAGTCTGGTCATATGTGCTGCAATAGAGGAGAATCCCTCTACAAAATAGCGATAGTACCCTGCCAAACCAAGGAAACTGCGAATCTCGATAGCTGATGACGGTCTAGGCCAGCTCTGCACTGCCTCTATCTTCTTTGGGTCAACCTGAATACCCTCACTGGACACCATGTGCCCCAAGAACGCTACTGAGTCAAGCTAGAACTCACACTTCAAAAATCTTGCATACAATCTCTTCTCCCTCAAGGTCTAATGCACAACAACTCTCAAATGCTGCTCATGATCCTCCCGAGATCGGGAATACACCAAGATATCATCAATAAACACAATGATGAAAGAATCCAGATAAGGCCGAAATACACTATGCATCAAGTGCATAAAGGCTGTTGGGGCGTTGGTCAGCCCAAAAGACATAACCAGAAACTCATAATGACCATATCTAGTCCTGAAAGCAGTCTTCAGAATGTCTGGCCGTCGAATCTTCAACTGATGACAATCGGAACGCAAGTCAATCTTTGAAAATACCCTGGCACCTTACAAATGATCAAACAAGTCATCTATACGAGGCAAGGGATACTTGTTCTTCATCGTAACTCTGTTCACCTACCGATAATCAATACACATACGTATAGAACCATCTTTCTTCTTTACAAACAACATCGGTGCACCCCATGGTGACATACTAGGCCGAATGAACCCCTTATCTAGGAGTTCCTGAAGGTGCTTCTTTAATTCCTTTAGCTCTGCTGGTGCCATAAGATAAGGTGGAATAGAAATGGGCTGGGTGTCTGGCACCAGTTCAATACCAAAATCAATGTCCCTGTCAGCTGGCATGCCCGACAGGTCTAAAGGAAACACGTCTGGAAAGTCACGGACCAAAGGAACCGAATATATAGCGGGAGTCTCACCACTGACATCCCTCACCTAAGCTAGATAAGATAAACAACCCTTCTCGACCATGCACTTAGCCTTCAGGTAGGAAATCACCCTGCGAGTCATATACTCAGAAGAAACTCTCCACTCAACCTTCGGACATCCCATCATAGCTAAGGTCATGGTCTTAGCATGACAATCAAGAACAACATGACAGAGAGATAACCAATTCATGCCCAATATCACCTCAAAATCGACCATGTTGAGTAACAGTAGGTCCACTCGGGTCTCCATACCCCAATAGATATCACACACGATCGATACACACGATCCACAACAACAGTATCTCCCTCCAGAGTCGACACATGAACAGAGGTAACCAAGGACTCATGGGGCATATCCAGAAAATGGGAAAAATATGTGATGCGTGGCTAGAATTCATGATTTTAAGCATTATATACCTTGCATTTTATGTGCTTTAATGATAAAATACACGTCGTATGTGCCTAATGGGGTTTATTTTATGTGTAGGTGAATTGTAAATGGAAACGGGGCTAAACGGATGCAAATACGTCGAAAAATACGCGAAAGGGGACACCCGGGCGATAGCCGGGCGACAGAGCCAAACAGCCTGACCCAACCTGGCCTTAGCCAGGCGTTAGAGCCCAAACGCCAGGGGTTGCCTGGCGTTAGCCAGGCGTTAGCCAGGCGTTTGGGCTGAAACGCCGGGGTCCCCAGTCGGCCAGAAATCGAGTTTTGAAGGGTTTTAAGTGTTTCGAAGTTGGAATAGAAGTCTTTTACACGTTTAGGGTTCATCCTAAACATNTACTATCTACGAATCTAGGGTTGAACTCGGGAGAGGGAATTCTAGATTGCATATAAGATTGGGTAGAGCAAGATCTTAACCCTTCAGGGGAGCGGATTTGCGGTTAGGATAGGAATATACCTAATCGCCTTGCTTGGTTATTATACGGGAATTATTAATGCGTTCTTGTTAATCCTGATTCCATAGGAATATAGGCGTTAGGTTAGCTTGAATAGGCGAGTTGTACTTCGGGAGAAGGCTACGAGCAATATTAACCTCGTCAATCAATAAACCTGATTTGAAGATTTAGGTCGAAAACTCAACGTGATTGTTTGCCAACCCATAACTCTAGAATATCAAATTACATTGAATTCGTCTTTAAGTTAGTTGTCTCTTTAATCTCTTAATTTACTATTTTAGATTAATTTTAGTAAAATATTTGTTTGAGTTTAGTTTAGTTGATAGTTAATCACAAGTCCCTGTGGGTACGATATCTGGACTTAAAATCCTATATTACTTGTCGACCACGTACACTTGCGTGTGCATTGGGAAATCAACCAACAAGTTTTTGGCGCCGTTGCCGGGGACTTAGAAATTAACTATTCTACTAGATTGACTCTTTACGTTTGTCTACGTAGTTTTTTTTTTTTATTTATTTATTCTTATCTTAATTTAATACTTTATCATCTTTCTTGACATGGCATCTTGGAATGATAAT
>ML424343.1:98983-135982 GCA_005239525.1 Nicotiana knightiana | reverse complement strand
AAGACTTGAATACTTCAATTCACCAACTTCACAATTTTTCACAATTTTCAATAATAAAGTAAGGAATAGTAGAAGAAAATTAGAGAGAGATTGATCCTTTTGTGAGTAAAAATGAAAGAATGAGGAGGTATTTATATAAGGGTGGCAGGTGGGCCGGGCCCGCGAGCTATACGGGCTAGCGGGCTAAACGGGTGGGGGGTCCGGGCTTAGGGGCTTTAGGCCCGTGGGGGGCCGGTTCTAAGGTTTGGACCGTGAGCCCGGGCCTGGCAGGCCCGCCTGGGCCGGGCCAAGCAAGCCCAATGGTAAAAATTAAAAAAAAAAATAATTTAAAAAAAATGGCCAACGGCCAGATTTTTAAAATCTAGCCGTTGGAGCCTCAAAANTTTAAAAAATAGCCATTTGGCCCCCAAACTTTGTTTTAACCCCAAACTTTTTATAATTACACTTTTTCCCTTTTCTCAACTATAAATACCCCCTCATTCTTTCATTTTTACTCACAAAAATATCAATCTCTCTCTAATTTTCTTCTACTATTGCTTACTTTATTATTGAAAATTGTGAAAAATTGTGAAGTTGGTGAATTGAAGTATTCAAGTCTTCAACATTATACAATTTTCAAGAAGTTGTTCGTCAATTCGGTAAACTCGTTCCAACTCATAAGTTTTAATATTATAGTTTTGTTTGTTTTAGTTTGTATAATTATAATTAATATGGCATTTTCTTTGAAAAAAATGTTTAGTGGTAAGGGAAAATCTAAAGTCGGTGAATCTAGTGGCCAAGCTACTACTCCTCCCCCGGCTCCCCGACGTAGATCTGTTACCCGTCCTCCCCCACCTATTTTTCTTGATAGTGATAACCCTGGTTTTCAATTTACTGATAGTCAGTTCATACATGATCTTACACCAGGTTCACAATTAAATGATGAATATATGAATGCTCTTTATGGTAATCCAACTATCGATGAAAATGATGAGGAAAATGATGATTTAGATGAAAATCAACCCGATTTAGATGATACACCAACTAGTCCTCTTGTTAACCAAACTGATAATAATCCAAATGATGTCCCGGTTGACCCTCCTGCCTACTTTTAATAGACAACGTGCTAAACGGGCCGACGGGCCGAAACATCTCTTGTTTGGCATTTTTTTACTCAACTAAGAGATCAAAATAAGGCTAAGTGTAAAACTTGTGGGGTGTTGATGTCTCATAAATTTAATGACCACCGTGGCGGTACGGGTAGTTTGAGTAGACACATATTGAAACACCCTGATGCTAAAATTAGATTTCAACAAATGAAAGCTCAACAAGAGGGGACAAGTGTAGGTACTCAGGTTAACCCTAGTACCGGGTCGAACCTAGTTCAACCGGGAATTAACACTGTTACCGGTGGCATTTTATATTACGATCCAAATAAAGATCGTGAAGAATTGGCAAAAATGGTTACTGTTATGTGCTTACCATATAGTTTTCCCTCTAACCCTCACTTTGTCCATTATATTAGAAGAATTTTTAATCCTACTTATAAAGGATGGCCTCGCACAACCGTAAAGTCTGATATTTATAAATATAAACATGAATATGAACAATATTTGCGCTATTTATTTACTCATATTGGTAATCGCATTTCTATTACAACTGATATTGGTAAGAGTGGTAATGACTGTGATTATTTAACTGTTACCACTCATTGGGTTGATGAGGAATGGATAATGCAAAAGCGCATTATTGCTTATAGAATAATTACTTCAAGTCACACAGGTAAGTTTATTGCTAAGACAGTTCATGATATTTGTAGATATTTTTGCATTAAAGATAAAATAATGGCAATTTCAATGGATAATGCTTCTAGTAACACTAATGCTATAGGCTATCTTACAACTACACTAAGTCCTGCATTTAGTAATATTTTCCATGTTAGATGTATTTGTCATATTTACCATTTAATCGTCGGTGATGGTTTGAAAACTTTAAATGCTGAAATTTTAAAGGTTAAATTCGCTCTTCATTGGCTTTTTTATTCAAAGAGTAGAAGTAGAGTTAGAGAATATTATAAAAAATGTGATGAATTTGGCCTTAGAGAAAGAAAGGTTCCTAAACCTTGTCCGACTAGGTGGAATTACTTGTATGAAAGTTTAGTTGTTGCATATGAATATAGAAACCCAATAATGGCAACGTATAATGCCCGTGTTAGTGATGATGATGATGATGATGATGGTCACCTTACAAATCAAGATTGGGCTAATGTTAAAATTCTTCTAGATTTTTTAGAACATTTTCATGTTGCTACAAATGAATTGTCTGGGCAATATTATACTACTATTTCTAACTGTTTAGTTTATATTTCAGCACTTGCAGAATTATTTACTCAATTTTCAGAGGGTGGGGTAGTTTACCAAAATGCTATTGATGATATGAAAGCTAAGCTTAAAAAATATTTTTTCCCTATCCCCCTTATTTATGGTATTGCAGCCATGTTAAACCCTACCNGGGGTAGTTTACCAAAATGCTATTTATGATATGAAAACTAAGTTTAAAAAATATTTTTTCCCTATCCCCCCTATTTATGGTATTGCAGCCATGTTAAACCCTACCATGAAATTAGGAGGTCCTCACTATTGGTATAGTCAAATTTATAATGCTTTACCTCTTTCAGTTGAGGAATATGGTACACTTAAAGATGAAAAAGAGTCAATTAAAATAAATGCTCAAACAATTTATAATGCTTATCAAGTAGCATTAGATCATGCTAGACCAAATATTCCAACTCCTACCTCGTCTAGCTCGCAGGTTCCTAAAAGAACTGCGGGGCTAAAATCACTTAGTTCTTGGACGGGGTTTAGGGGTTCTCAAGGTGATAATATTGGTGATAGTTCACAACTAAATGAGCTTCAAGTTTATTTGTCGCAGGGACTTGAATCAGAGAATCCAGACGGCACCTTCAATGTTTTGGAGTGGTGGAAGGACAAAGAAAAACACTTTCCGGTTCTTTCAAGGATGGCTCGAGATATTTTAAGTATTCAAGCTTCAACAGTGGCATCGGAGAGCGCTTTCAGTCAAGCGAGACTTCAAATCGGTGATCATAGAGCGTCTATGAGGGAGAGCTTGGAAAAATCAGTACTCTTCAGAGATTGGATCCGTTCGGAAAGAAGAAATTTTGGACTTGCTGAATCACAACTGGATATAGACGAAGCTTATGAAGAAATGCTAGAGGAACTTGCGGAGGATGTTGCTAATGCTTCGCCCGGAAGCGGTGATGAACAAGCTTCTTTTCCGCCACCACCAACGGAAGTTCCTCCCAACCTTGAAGGATTTATGAAATTTGTTAGGGATACTATGTAGATTAATATGTAACTTATATTTTGGCACATCTTGATTAGTTTTTTTCCCTTTTAATGGTGGTATTAGTACCTTAGTTGTGCTCATTCCATTGGGGGGAGGAAGACTAAGAAAGATATTGTATTATTTTAAATGTCGTTATTAATAAAATTTATAAGGCATTTCCTTGAATATTTGTGTTTACACTTGAATTACAATACATATCTAATAGTTATATAATATAATTTACAATAAATTGTCTTAGATAATATAATATAATTACATAACAAAAATTTTGTAGCTCTAGAATAACACTTATGTAATACACTTGTACAAGATTTACAAGAAATTGCCTTACATAAAAAAATTTAAAAAAAATAGCCCGGACCCGTTTAGGCCTGTTTGGCCCGCGGGCTCGGCCCTCTTAGCCCGGGCCCATGTGGGCTTAGGCCTGTAGGGGGCCGGTTCCACACATATAGCCCGTTTGGCCCGGCCCCGGCCCGTTAGCCACCCTTGATTTATAGTTGAGAAAAGGGAAAAAGTGTAATTATAAAAAGTTTGGGGGCCAAATGACTAATTTTTAAACATGCCAAACGGCTCTTTTGAGGCTCCAACGGCTAGATTTTAAAAATCTGGCCGTTGGCCATTTTTTTAAATTTTTTATTTTTTTTGAATTTTTACCGTTGGGCCCGCTTGGCCCGGCCCTGGCCCGCCTGCCGGGCCCGGGCTAAACGAGCCCGGGCTCTCGGGTCCAAACCTTAGAACCGGCCCCCCACGGGCCTAAAGCCCCCAAGCCCGGACCCCCCACGGCCGGCCCGTTTAGCCCGCTGGCCCGGGTCGGTCCCGGGTCGGGCCCGGCCCACCTGCCACCCTTATTATGGACCAAGATATTGCAAAAGAGCAACTAAGAATGTATATATACTGTAATTATGTCTCTGAACTTTTTGTCTACATAGGTTCTCAATTCCTAATATCTTGTATGTGTTAGACTTAGAGTTCTTGGCAAACTGGAGCTCTTGATGTAAATAAAAAATTTAAAAGAAATGAAGAAAAGAAAAATATATGTACTACTTTCAGTGTTGAGAAGTTCAGAAAAGCCCATAAACTGCAACCAGAAACTGATGTGGAGAATCGCTATTTGTTGAGATTTCTAAGTAGCTGGAAAGACTGGACAATTAGAAAGGATATCTGCTCCTTGTTTAGTTCGTCACTTAGATGTTTTATTTTGAGCTTGGAGGATTGATGTTTGTTGTTGTTTAGATAAGAAGCGCAGCTGCTGCCCCCAAAGAAGTTAAGGATATGATGAGATCTTAGCACTTCATGTTGGTTCTCATGTTTTTCATGCTTCCTCTGTGCTATATCCAACTTTTGTCCAGAATAATGGTAACCAATAGTAGAAATATTTTCATAACTTATAGAAGCAGCATTTGGGTTTTTCCCGATCAAAACCTAGTACTGGTAACACAAGAAGTACGATATATCGATATCTATATCGAAGTCTGAATTTGAGGGAATAAGAACTGCATATCAATTCTTTCCCTCTCACCAATGAGCTTTTACTTTTTTCCCTTTTAGGTTATTCTGAACTTTCCAGTATCTAGGAATGTCTGGTTTCTTGGGACCCATTCAATCTAAAGGCAAGAAGATTTCAACACTCACCTTATAACTGGTTCTAAATCTAAAGTTGGATGAAGTAGAGTGCTGTGTTCCTAGCTCAGTGGAGTTGATAAAGGAAATGAGAGGCTCAGACAACTGATTTCATCTTCGTACTATGCCTATTTTTCATCTAAGTAGAACTGTTTCAGCGGTTGTAATTTCTAGAGAGTAGACATCAGCTGTCCCCTTCCTTCTCTAATCACTGCATTCTTGAACTTCGTTTATTCCAAGGCTTATCAAAGACTCCCTTATAACCTGTAGTAGAAAAAGGTTTCTTATGGACTCATCATAGTGGATGTATATATCTGATTAGTCACATTACATATGCCAGTGAAAGAAGGGCAGTTTCCATGATGCATGCACATTGAACACTGTATAAGAACCCTACACAACAACTCGTCCAATCATCTTTTTTTTTTAATGAATACAACTCGTCCAATCATCTTAGCATGTAATAGCTGGCGAACTGTATAAGTAGACCAGACAAGAAAATCGGATGCTTTGAACATAACTCACTGCATTCTCTCCTCTCTAAGGAAATGGACACATCTCTAACTATGTTTTCCAAACTTTTTTGTGGTAATGGTACTTCCATAATTGCATGCTATGCAGGGATTGCTGTCTTATTATTCCTATAGGCATTTCCTCATCTTCCTTCTTGCCTCTGCTCATTGCCTAAGTTGCCTATTTGATGCCCCCATTAAGGCATTAACTTCATTATGCCTAATAGATACTCTGGAGCATAGTTCCTTATACTCTTTTAGGTTAGGAGGTGTTGCAGGAAGATGTTAGATATGTACGTCTTTGAGCTAGTAGCTCAACTTGGAACAAATGATAACATTGCTATATATTCCAAGAAACTCTGTAAATTTGCTAATGATGGTACCAATAAGGAAGATATGCACATAAATTTCTTTGCATCTGTTGAAGCGTTGGCGAGCAAAGTTATCCTCTACCTGTGATGGTAGAAGGTAGTGGGTAGCCGCTGGAAGGCACCACTTTTATCAGACAAATAAAGAAAAGAAAGAAGCACCAATCAACCAAATTGAAGTCTCAGGGACACCACATGAGGCAAAAAAAAACATGCATATTGGAGTATCTGGGCATTGATCTTGCATGCTTTAAAGGATATACATAATTACCCCCTTGGGGTTGTCGCACTTTACCAGTTGCACTCTTATACTTTGGCGGGGTCTTATGACCTCCTTGCTTTTGTTAGAAGTGTAATAAGTACCACCTTTTCAGGCTTATCCCAGTTTCAAAAAAAGAAGTGCAAATCACGCACCAATCCTTGCTTGCCGCGTGTCAAATCATTTAATATTTAGTTTTTCCAATTTACCTTTTTATTTGTCTTTTTTTTTTTCTGCTACTTCCTTTCTCTGTATCTCTCTTTCTTTTTCTTCACCATTTCCCCACCTTATACCCGTAACATCCCTCGCGCACTACTCCTCGTTGTCGACACACTCCACCCATCGAGAGACTCTTTATCTTAAATTGAAAGGTTGCCCGAAAATATTAGACAAGATAAAATTTGTGAGGATCTTTTGAATAGCGTGAAAATAATCTTCTAAATCTGTGGGTAACGGGGCAATAATGGTAGAGATGACTTATCGGAAAGATGGCATCATCGGAATCACCATTTATTCTAGCGAGAAACATTGTAAGGAGAAAAAGGGAAAACAAAAAGAAGAAAAGAAAGGAAGAACAAAAAAGAAAAGGAAAAAGGAAAAAAGAAGTAAAATATAAACAAGATTTGCTTCTCGCCAGAATCATCAACTTTTCCGGCTAGTAATATAGCAAGGAAGACAAATGTAAAATGAAAAAGGAAAAAAAGAAAAGGCATTAATAGAGAAAGGATAGAAAAGAAAAAAAACAGGTAGAAAAAACAAAGGGAAAAAGCATAAGTACCCCCATAGTTGCATGCTATGCAGTGATGATTGTCTTATTATTCTTATATGCATTTCCTCATATTCCTTCTTGCCTCTGCTCATTGCTAAGTTGCATATTCGATGCCCCCGTTAAGATAACTTCATTATGCCTAATAGAAACTCTGAAGCATAGTTCCTTATACTCTTTAGGTTAGGATGTGTTGCAGGCATATGTTAGATATGTGCGTCTTTGAGCTGGTAGCTCAACTAGGAACAGACGATAGCATTACTATATATTCTTAGAAACTCTGTAAATTTGCTAATGATGGCACCAATAAGGAAGATATGAACATAAATTTCTTTGCATCTGCTGAAGCGTTGGCGGGCAAAGTTATCCCGTACCTGTGATGGTAGAAGGTAGTGGTTAGCCGGTGGAAGGCACCACTGTTATTAGACAAAAAAAGAAAAGAAAGAAGCACCAATCAACCAAATTGTAGTCTTAGGGACATCACATGAGGCAAAAACGAACATGCATAGTGGAGTATCTAGACATTGATCTTGCATGCTTTAAAGGTTATACATAATTATCCCCTCGGGGTTGTCACACTTTACCAATTGCGTCCTTATACTTTGTCGGGGTCTTATGACCTCCCTGCATTTGTTAGGAGTGTAATTACCACTTTTTCAGGCTAATCTAGTTTCAAAAAAAAGTGCAAATCACGTACTAATCCTTGCTTGCCACGTGTCAAATCATTTAATATTTATTTTTTCCAATTCTTAGGGACATCACATGAGGCAAAAACGAACATGCATAGTGGAGTATCTAGACATTGATCTTGCATGCTTTAAAGGTTATACATAATTATCCCCTCGGGGTTGTCACACTTTACCAATTGCGTCCTTATACTTTGTCGGGGTCTTATGACCTCCCTGTATTTGTTAGGAGTGTAATTACCACTTTTTCAGGCTAATCTAGTTTCAAAAAAAGAAGTGGAAATCACGTACCAATCCTTGCTTGCCACGTGTCAAATCATTTAATATTTATTTTTTCCAATTTACCTTTTTATTTGTCTTTTTTTTGCACTTCTTTTCTCAGTATCTCTCTTTCTTTTTCTTCACCATTTTCTCCCCCCTATACCCGTAACATCCCCCGCGCCCTGTTCCTCGTTGTCGACACCATCCATCACCAATCGAGAGACTCTTATCTTAAATCGAAAGGTTGCCCGAAAATAATAGACAAGATAAAATTTATGAGGATCTTTTGAATAGTGTGAAAATGATCTTCTAAATCTGTGGGCTCATATAAAGAGAATTCCTATTTGATATAGCTATTTGTGCAAGTATTTTACGGTTAAGAAGCAACTGTCTCTTGTACACATCGTGTATTAATCTACTATAACTATAGGATACTCCCCTTTCGCGAATTACTGCGTTTATCCGAGTGATCCATAAACGACGAAAATCTCTCTTTTTCCTATCCCTATTCCGATGAGCCGAAACTAAAGCTCTTATTTTCTATTGAGTAATAGTTCGAGTAAGCCTTGAATGAGCCCCCCGAAAGCTTGATGCAAATAAACGAATTTTTGTTCTACGTCTCCGAGCTATATATCCCCGTTTAATTCTGGTCATTGAATAAATGAAACTTTTTGACGAATAACTAATCGATTGCCTTTCTTTCAGTTATTCTTTTCCCCCTTCCTAGTCTATTATACTAAACGGATTTTTCCAATGTATAAAATAAAAATTCCAATGGCTTTGGCTACTCTAACCTTCCCGACCACGATTTTTTTTTTTTAGGTATTTCACTGCGAAATAAGAAAGAAATAAAAAATTGTATTTTCTAGGTATCAAAAATCTAGTAAATAAAAGAAATCAAAAAATAATAGTGGGTTCCTTCGTTTCTATGGTTACTTCTTAAACAGTGAGGTCTTCTCTATACACCAGAGCCTTTACTTTATACTTTAATTTAATATTTAATCAACTAATTGATGTTATTGGGAACTTGNTTTTTTTTTTTTTTTAGGTATTTCACTGCGAAATAAGAAAGAAATAAAAAATTGTATTTTCCTAGGTATCAAAAATCTAGTAAATAAAAGAAATCAAAAAATAAATAGTGGGTTCCTTCGTTTCTATGGTTACTTCTTAAACGGTGAGGTCTTCTCTATACACCGGAGCCTTTACTTTATACTTTAATTTAATATTTAATCAACTAATTGATGTTATTGGGAACTTGTATAGTTCACACTCTTTGGCTCCCACGAATTATCCAGTAATAGGTCTTTCACAATCAGATCTACCTATACAGTAACGGTATTTAACTATTATGGAAGTTTGCTGGGTAGCTGGCCCTCTTAGTCCGTTCTTGCCAGAGTGGGAGCCTGTCTAATCTTTCTGTTTTATGCTTTCTAAATAAGATTTCCTCCGCTTAATGGATAAACATTTGTTACCAATGGAGAATTTCTTATCATCTTAAATTCAGGTGATTGGATTTACACCAACGGAAACCATAAACTTCATGCACAATAGAGGGATATGATAGAGTTTTTTTTTAATAATGAATGAAGTTCCTTCTTCCATCCTATCCCATTCACCGGTACTGATCATTGATACTGTAAAAGTTGTTTTCTTGCTTTTGTGCCAGCTCATGATCTAAACGAGTCGCACGTACACCCTATTACATGTTCCTCGACGCTGAGGGCACCCCCGAAGAGCGGGGGATTTCGTGACATTTCTGATTGGCTGTCTTGTATTTCTAATAAGTTGTTTAATAGTTGGCATGTTGAATCGTATACATAATATGATGGGTTGGTTTAGATTGATCCTAACCGAATGATGATGAATTACTTCTATTTAATAGAATATTCAATTCGAAGATAAAATCTCAAATCACAGATTTGCGCGAAATCCATGTTATTTTCATTCAACCGCTACAAGATCAACAATTCCATAAGCTTGGGCTTCCGTTGCTGACATAAAAACATCTCTTTCCATATCTTCGGATACAACCCATAAGGGTTTCCCCGTTCTTTGTACATAAACCCTTGTGAGGGTTTCACGCAGTTTCAGCAGTTCTTCCGCTTCCAGGACAAATTCGCCTGTTTGTGCCTCATAAAAAGAACTAGCAGGTTGATGGATCATTACCCTGATGATATAACAAAATAAAAGCTTCCCCTATCTCGCATGATAAAGCAAAGAGAAAAGAAAGATAAAGAATAAAAAAAAGATAGAATTGAACAACCGTACAANTGATGATATAACAAAATAAAAGCTTCCCCTATCTCGCATGATAAAGAATAGAAAAAAAATAGAATTGAACAACCGTACAGGCATCTTTTGTGCATACGGCTCTACAAGAAGAAAATTGACCTCCCCTCCTTTCTATTGAAGAAAGAGAAAAATAGAATCTATCAGACTCTGGGTAAATGATCAAATTGCCATCCTTCCTTTCGGAGGAGTTAAAAAATACTATGATGGCTCCATTGCTTTATATGTTTATTTTTTCTTTTTTTTTTTGTCTGTGATTCAGCAATCCCAAAGTTTCTTTTTAATCCGATCAAATAAGGAAAAAATCTTTTTTTTTTCTTTTTTGTACTCTTTCATTACATAAATATTGTTAAGAACTCTCCGACATGAAAACAAAAAAGTTTGTGACGCTGAACTGAACTCCCGATAGATAAGAAAAAATCAGAAATACCCCTTATCTCATACTACTCTCTCGATACAGAATCTAATGTTTTGAAAAAAATACAATACAAAAATTTCTCATATCGAATTCAAAGTGCCATGCTATTATTACTTAGTATTCATATGGCGAAGGCACAGTCTTTTTTTTTCTCCAATAAAAACCTCATTGGCGCCAAGCGTGGGGGGATGCTAGACGTTTGGTAATTTCTCCTCCGACTAGGATAAAAGATCCCATTGAAGCGGCTAATCCCATGCATATTGTATGGACATCTGGTCGCACAAATTGCATAGTATCATAAATAGCCACCCCAGGTATTACCCAGCCCCCAGGAGAGTTTATAAACAAATACAGATCTTTGGTCTCATCCTCGATACTGAGATATACCATAAGACCAATAAGTTGATTCAAAATCTCGCTATCAACCTGTTGGCCTAAAAAAAGTAATCTTTCTCGATAAAGTCGGTTGATTATGGTAAAATTGTATCCCTTAGGAAGCACATGCGCCTTTTGATGCATACGGTTCAAAAAAATTGTGAATCAATGTATAGATTCCAATCCTCTTTCTTTTTTTCTAGAAATGTTCTTTCTTACTTCTAACGAAAGGGCTTTTCTTCGATTTTTCAATAAAGACGAGTTTTGACTCCTTTTTTAGATTTTCGATTTTCCATTATAAAATTTGAAGTTATAAGAAAGGGTCATTAAACTTATCGAATTAACTTCTCATTGATGTATTCTTTCATCGAGATTTAATCCAAACCGCGATGGTATTTTCTTGTTCCTGAATGGGTCTGTTTCATCTTTTTAGGTTTATGCTCTACTCCGGGTAAAGATCCGCCCGATTTGGATTTGTACATATAGGACAAATGCTCCCATTACCATTTCTTTTTGTATTTTTTTCTTTCAATTCATTTTATACAAGTATTTTTTAGAGTTGAGATAACTTTGCTTGACAATTAGGATCTCTTTACAAAGAAAAAATATGAATAGCAATCATAGATATCTTACCAATCCAATTGGGTTTTTTCTAAATGGAGCCTGGATACTTCATTTCTTTAGTCCAACCAAGCCAACCATAGATTATTCTAATTGAATTATTCTAATTGATAATAGTAATATGAATCCCCTCAAAACTGGATCTAATTGCACTTCACGCTTCAAATTTTTGATGATTAAATTTATCTTTCTTGGGTGAAACGGGGGATATCTCGATCGGGGGAGAGAACGGGGAAATACTATATGACCCAATATATCTGACAAGTCGCACTATACGTCAACCCAAGATGCATCTTTCTCTCCAGGACTTCGGAAAGGAACTTTTGGAACACCAATAGGCATTAAATGAAAGAAAGAACTAAATACTATATTTCACTTTGAGGTGGAAATGTAACAATTTTTTTTATTGTCTTTATAATATTCCTATTGGTTTTTATCGTATTTATTTTATCCATAGATTATAAAAATTCATAAAGAAAGACAGAATGAATAAAACGAATAGGTCTTTCTAATGATAAATAAGTATGGACTCATTCGCTCATAGAAAATGGAATCAACTCCCCCATTGCGTATTGGTACTTATCGAGTATAGAATAAATCTGCTTCTCTTTGTTCCTACGAACAGAATTGTTCCATTATTACCAACAGAATAGAACACCCTTGTTCGGAAATAATCGACTGAACAAGAGTGGTCCATAGGATAGTCATATTATAGTCTTTTCCAATGCAATAAAGTTACGTAGTGTCTATTTATCTTTGATATAAGGGGTATTTCCATGGGTTTGCCTTGGTATCGTGTTCATACCGTTGTATTGAATGATCCCGGTCGGTTGCTTTCTGTTCATATAATGCATACAGCTCTGGTTGCTGGTTGGGCCGGTTCAATGGCTCTGTATGAATTAGCGGTTTTTGATCCTTCTGATCCTGTTCTTGATCCAATGTGGAGACAGGGTATGTTCGTTATACCCTTCATGACTCGTTTAGGAATAACCAATTCATGGGGCGGTTGAAAAGATAGGGGACTGTAACGAAGCCGGGTATTTGGAGGTACGAAGGTGTGGCTGGAGTACATATTGTGTTTTCCGGCTTATGCTTTTTGGAAGCTATCTGGCATTGGGTGTATTGGGATCTAGAAATAATTTGTGATGAGCGTACAAGAAAACCCTCTTTGGATTTGCCAAAGATCTTTGGAATTCATTTATTTCTCTCAGGGGTGGCTTGCTTTGGTTTTGGTGCATTTCATGTAACAGGCTTGTATGGTCCCGGAATATGGGTGTCCGACCCTTATGGACTAACGGGAAAAGTGCAACTTGTAAACCAACGTGGGGCGTGGAAGGTTTTGATCCTTTTATTCCAGGAGGAATAGCCTCTCATCATATTGCAGCAGGAACATATGGGCATATTAGCGGGCCTATTCCATCTTAGCATCCGTTTGCGACGTCTATACAAAGGATCACTTATGGGAAATATTGAAACCGTCCTTTCCAGTAGTATCGCTGCTGTCTTTTTTGCAGCTTTTGTTGTTGCCGGAACTATGTGGTATGGTTCGGCAACAACCCCGATTGAATTATTTGGGCCCACTCGTCACCAATGGGATCAGGGGTACTTCTAGCAAGAAATATATCGAAGAGTTAGTGCTTCGAAGAGTTAGTGCTGGGCTAGCAGATCAAAGTTTATCAGAAGCCTGGTCTAAAATTCCTGAAAAATTAGCTTTTTACGATTACATCGGCAATAATCCGGCAAAAGGGGGATTATTCAGAGCGGGCTCAATGGATAACGGGGATGGAATAGCAGTTGGATGGTTAGGACACCCTATCTTTAGAGATAAAGAAGGGCGTGAACTTTTTGTACGTCGTATGCCTACTTTTTTGACACATTTTCGGTCGTTTTGGTAGATGGCGATGGAATTGTTAGAGCCGATGTTCCTTTTAGAAGGGCAGAATCGAAGTATAGTGTTGAACAAGTAGGTGTAACTGTTGGGTTCTATGACTGTGAACTCACCGGCGTGAGTTATAGTGATCCTGCTACTGTGAAAAAATATGCTAGACGTGCTCAATTGGGTGAAAATTTTGAATTAGATCGTGCTACTTCGAAATCCGAGGGTGTTTTTCGTAGCAGTCCAAGGGGTTGGTTTACTTTTGGGCATGCTTCGTTTGCTTTGCTCTTCTTCTTCGGACACATTTGGCATGGTGCTAGAACCTTGTTCAGAGATGTTTTTGCTGGTATTGACCCAGATTTAGATGCTCAAGTCGAATTTGGAGCATTCCAAAAACTTGGAGATCCAACTACAAAAAGACAGGCAGCGTGATACAACATTGCTTTGGTATCTTTCTTTCGCCCTTATTTTCTTTTGCTTTTGTTGACATAGGGTACCAGATAAATCTTTATTTGAATTAACTTCATTTTTACTCTTGTTCGTTCTTTATCCGGAAGATGATAAAAAAAAGAAAATAAAAAACAGTGGAGATGACTTATCGGAAAGATGGCGTTATCGGAATCACCATTTATTCCGGTGTGAAACATTGTAAGGAGAAAAAGAGAAAACAAAGAAGTAAAATAAATAGGAGAAATGCAAGGGGTGCAAATCAAAGTAAGTGCTTTCCCGTGCGATCATCGGGTGCAAATCAAAGTAAGTGTTACATCACCTCAAAAGATGGTACTTATTACACTTCTAACAAATGCAAGGGGTTCATACGACTCCCGCCTAGTATGAGAGTGCAACTGGTAAAGTAGGACAACTTCAATGAGTAATTATGCAGGGGAATGAATGTTGTAACATTTCTGTAGTTGCACTTGTGAAGTCTTTATTTTCTTGTACCCTATTAGTTATGCACTTTCCATCAACCTACATATATTTAGGTTAACGGAATGATGAAAAGCACAATGTTATGTTTTTAATCAGTGGAAAGCACAACATTTTTCTTGCTTTGATAGCTGCTTGGAGAGAATGAGAGTTGTGTTTATCTTTTATCTGAGATACTCAATTTTCGATTTTTGTCTTACTTGTAGATCACTGGGTTGTGAGGACAACTGCTGATGAAGCTTTGCAGCTTGATGTATAAGATTAAATGATAGAATTGTTGCTGACTGCGGGTGTGCATTTTCGTTGAACAGATATGAAGATATCCTCTTCTTGTTCTGCCATTCCCGAATGTATACTAGCTAGCTATGTATGTCTAACCTTGTTTTTTACCACAAAAAAAAAAAAAAAAAAGACTGCTTTCTTGTTCATATTTCCTAGCTGGTTAAAAATTTCTGTGTTTTGGATTGAATCTCCGAAACGTGTGGAACTTTGTTTTGTCCTTTTTGGCGCAAAGAGCAATCGACATTAGGGTAAATATTGGATGCGGGTAAGTTTTTATCCAGAATTGGGACGGGATGGCACTGAGGGAGGACTTCAAAATTGAGTAATTTCCTGCAGTCTCACCTCCTGGTTCATTGCAATTCCTAGCATTTCGAGTTGGCAAATTCTTAGAAGGATTACTAGAGTTAAAGGACTAATTTCTGTGGCATTAGCTTTTTGGCGCAGAGATGTATTATTTTGTTAGCTTTTTGATGCAATCTGGTAATTGATATTGTGTTTGCACATTCTGTATTTATGCCTGATGCACTGGCTTTGTGCATAAGCTTATAATTTCTTTAATTACTTATCAAAAAAATTGCAGCATTAGTTTTTCATCCGATTATTTTTATTTGAGCATGGAAATATCAAGGGAAAAGGTCCAGATTTGCCCTTATACTTTTTAGTCCATATCCACCCCTACCATTAACAAAGTATGTAAAAATTCCCCTAGCCCTAATGGATCTACACTGTCGCAGTCGACCCTTATGTTAATTTGTCCAAGTCAGTAGCCAAGTCAACACCTAAATATAATTCTCACTAGGTTTTATTGACCAAAATAATTGGGGCGAGGAGAGAGAAGGATGCCTTCCTTGGTCAGAAATGGAGGTTGGAGCAGCCAACTTTTGAAATGAAATCAATGTCTTCAGTTGCCTTTTATATTCATTTACAATATTTGGTCCGCCGTCAACCACCACCTTCTCAGCTGACCAGTGGCGGACCCACGATTTTATGTAAGCCGGTTCATCTTAGAAGTATATAACTTTAGTCGTAAAATAGTAGTTGTCAAGTGAGTTCAAATAAATATTTATATAAAATTTACAAAGCTTCAATCTTAATTTATACATATATACAATATTATTTTTTGGTGAAGCATGTCCAGCCATCCCCTCTACCACCCCTAGCCCCACCCCACCATCATCTCCTTTGATGTTTTTCAAAATTTCCGACAAGCCGACGAGGATAAACTCGCTGTTTACTCATAGCCGGAAAAACAGCAAGTAAGGATATGTCCTTTCTCTAAGATTCAGATCGTCCCAGAAGCTGATTAGATCCATCCGAACACCATCGGAAGCCACAAAAAAATTCTTTGACCATGGTTTATTTTTCTTGCCTGTTCAAATCCATATCCTAGTATGTTTTCGAAGTCAATTTTTTATGTGAGAGTTGATCATAAACCCTAGCTCCGTTGCAACAGTCATTGAAGTTTACGAAAACTGCTTGAAATTTGAAAGGAAATTGCAATAGATTCTTCTCCGTTGCTGATTGTGATCACTTAATTTTTGCCCCGCATGAAAATTACTTCTAAAAATAGTCCAAAATAATTTTTATGGTTTTTATGAATTTTAGGAGTTTTTTTTTATTTGGTTTTGCATTTAGTTGCATATTTAATATCTCAAAATCATAGAAAAACACAAAAAATGTTCAATGTGGCATTGCATGAGGATTTTAGATCTTAATTGCAATTAAGATTTAATTACACGAGTTAATTGCATTATTAAACAAAAATAATAAAAATATTGGTCATCTTATATTTTTCAGCTCTTAGCTTTAAATTAGTAATTTCATTTCATTAGTTTTAAGTTGATTAATTAGTTAACGGTAAAAGTAGATAATTAAGTTTAATTCTACAAATAAGATTTGATTTAGGACCTAATCTAGGTTTTTAATTAATTAGGTTAGGATTTAAAATCAAAGAAAAAGAAAAGAAGAAAGAAAAACAAAGAAAAGAAAAAAGGGGGCGGTTTGGGCCAGATTTCAAGTGGCCCATTTGCTTTAACTCCTAAATCGCCCCAGCCCAATTCCAATTCCCTTTACCCTGTTCCCTTAAACCAAAACGACCCCGTTTCCCCCTTCTTCAATCCTAGCCGTTGATCACCAAGATCGAACGGCTCGCAACTAACACCCCCCCCCCCCCCCCCCCCCCCCCCCCCCCCCCCCCGCGCCCATACAATATATCTGTCTGAAGACCTAACTCCCCCCTTCCCTCAAAGACCTTGTTCTCTTAAATTTTAAGGATTGCCATTCCAGAATTATTCTCTGATTTTTGTGTGCACACAACCAAATTCTCACTCTCTATATAAGACCTCATCTCCTCTCACTTTACTATGCTCTGAATTCTGAATTACACACATGACAGAAATCACACACATTCCCTGATTCTCTGCATAAAAACCTCACTTCCATTCTCATTTGGGGAGAATTTTTTATTATTCTGTATTTTGGAGAGAATTAACAATCCTCTTCACTAACTTTTCACGGGAGACATTGATTTTATAAAAAGATCTCTCATCCTCATTCATTGTTTCTCATAGAAATGCCCTGAAAAATCAAAGTCAGATTATAAAAAAAATAAAAGCAAAGAAAAGGGACTTTGAATTCATCGTCATTGTTTCAGTAGTTTCTGGATTTCTCTTTAGGTTCTGGAAGTGGGTTTTGAAGCTTTTTTCTGGGCTGTTTCTGTTGCTCTTGCTGTTAGTTCCTTCCAACATTCTGAGAGTTATTTCCTTTTGTGCATTTTGGTTGTCATAAGGTATGTACCTGAACCTATGTTTTCTCCATGGATTATATACATGAAGCTTTGAACTACCTGCCACTTCACTCTTGATGTCGTGTGGCTATGTGCACTGAGTTCCAGATTTAATTACCTGTTTCTGCTTTGCTTCGATTTACCTATATTTTCTTAGTAAGTTAAAATTTGGAATTGAATGTATGTATTAATCACCCCATTCATGTATTGATTCAAGTCTCTAATGACTTTGGAGTTTAGTTTGATTATATGACTTTTAAATGGTGAGGCTTTAACATGGACTATAGCATGGTATTTTTAAAATTATTTGAGTATACGAGTTTTCTTTTGGAATTGATTCGAGGCGCATGTTTGAGTTGATAACAACTTAGTGTGCAAGTGATTACGATGTTAAGAATCAGTCGGAAAGGGTATGAAGTCAATAACGTAATGATGAAATGTGAAGACATATAATGAAAGAGTATGAGCTGAGATTTTGGCTAAATGTGTAAAAGAAGTTATGATGTAATAAGTAATAATAGGCTATGTGTGTAAAATTTAATTTTGATTTAGCTTTGCAAGTTCATTTGTGAGCCAATTTTTTTTTTTTTTTTTTAAATTTTAATGCATGATGTTTCTTTCTTTCCAAAGTTGTTATATTAGGTACCTGAATAAGTTGGGTCACTGGATTCCGGCCAACTCCCCACTGACCGGCCAAAGCTTCACCGTCACCGGGATTCGTTGTTTTGCCTCAATCGTCCTCTTATTTCTGGTCCAAAGTCAGTGTACTTCTACTTTCCTTTTCCTTGTTTCTTTTTCTGTTTTTGGATTATTAGCTAGTTGTTAATTTTTGGTTATTAATTTGATTAAGTTCAGTGAAAAGTAGGAAGAATTAGTTAATTGCATGTGTTTTAGGTTAATTGAATCGATTTTAATTAATTTAATAATTTAGCTAAGTTTAATTAATAGATTATTTCTGTTTTGTTTGTTCTTTTATTTTGTCTTAATTAGTTGATTTTTGATGTTTGAATGACAAGTAAAAATTAGGGGTTAAAAGGGTAATAACAAAAACTCTAAAGGGGGTAGTTGAAACAAAAAATTAGGGAATCTGAATAATTTGCTTAGGAAGCTTCTAGAAAAAAGCTAAAGTATAATAAAATGAACGGAATTAGGTCAGATTGGGGTTAAAAGAGGTAAAAATATAGAAGTTAAAAGGGCTAAAAAATATGGAAAACATCTGGATATCCAGCGGTCCAACAACTGTCCATTTTCTGTTAAAAAAGATGCCTTTTTCCTAAATTTTAGGGATTGACATTCCAGAATTATTTTCTGATTTTTCTGTGCACACAATCGAATTCTCACTCTCTATATAAGACCTCCTTTCCTCTCACTTTACTATGCTCTGAATTCTGAATTACACACACGGCAGAAATCGCACACACATTCCTATTTTTTGCATTAAAACCTCACTTTCATTCTCATTAGGGGAGAATTTTTTTTTTCTACATTTTGTAGAGAATTAACGATCCTCTTCACGAACTTTTCACTGGAGACACTGATTCTCTAAAAAGTACTCTCATCCTCATTCATTGTTGTCACAAAAATACCCTGAAAAATCAAAGTCAGATTTAAAAAAAAAGTAAGGAAAAGGGACTTCGAATTCATCGTCATTATTTTAGTAGTTTCTGCATTTCTCTTTGGGTTCTGGAAGTGGGATTTGAAGCTTTTTTCTGCTGCTCTTGTTGTTAGTTCCTTCCAACATTATGAGAGTTCTTTCCTTTTGTACATTGTGATTGTCATCAGGTATGTAGTTGAAACTATGTTTTCTCCATGGATTATATACACGAAGCTTTGAACTACCTGCCGCCTCACTCTTGATATCGTGTATCTATGTGAACTGAGTTCTAGATTTAATAACTTGTTTCTGCTTTTCTTCAATTTGCCTATATTTTTTTTTTAGTAAGTTGAAATTTGGAATTGAATGTATGTATTAATCACCCCCATTCTTGTATTGGTTCAAGTCTATAATGACTTTGGGTTTTAGTTTAATTATGTGACTTTTAAATGGTGAGATTTTTAACATGGACTATAGCATGATATTTTTGAAATTATTTGAGTATACAAGTTTTCTTTTGGAATTGATTTGAGGCGCATGTTTGAGTTGATAACAACTTAGTGCGAAAGTGATTACGATATTAAGAATCGGTCGGAAAGGGTATGAAGTCAATAATATAGTGATGAAATGTGAAGACATGGAATGAAAGAGTGTGAGCTGAGATTTTGGCTAAATGTGTAAAAGTAGTTATGCCGTAACAAGCAATAATAGGCTATGTGCGTAAACTTTAGTTTTGACTTAGCTTTGCAAGTTCACTTGTGAGCCAGTTTTTTTTAAATTTTAATGCATGATGTTTCTTTCTTTTCAAAGTTGTTATTTTAAGTACCTGAATAAATTAGGTCAAACTTGCAAAAAGCCCCAGTAGGGGCCTAAGCAAGCAAGTTTGAATACTTTAGGTCATTGGGCCTTGGAGTTTGGCCCGATGAAGATTTATTTTGATTTCAAAAGATTAAAGGTCCATTGGTGGTTGCATTTCACGTGACTCGATCATAACTTCAAATAATAATAAAATAAACATGTTGTAAATTGCATATGCATTTCACGTGGCGCGGTTTGAAATGTGTACCAAAACGACAAGTGTACAACATTGTAACTTGTTCAAAAAATAACTCTATAAATACTAAAAGTGGTTACAATTTAATTAAAAGCGGCAAAAGGTAAAATAACGCATATAAGGTTAAATAACGCATATAAGGTTTTTAAACAGGTAGTAAATCAGATAAATAGGTCTATTATTAATAGTTGAGAGACTGTGCTAAAATCACAGAATTTGGGAGTGCCTCACACCTTCTCCCGGGTTAACAGAATTCCTTACCCGGTCTTCTGTGTTCGCAGACCATAAATAAGAGTCAATTTTCTCGATTTGGGATTTAAAATGAATCGGTGACTTGGGACACCATAAATTATTCCAAGTGGTGACTCTGAAATAAATAAATAATCCCATTTCGAATAATGTCACTTTAAATGGAAAAACTCCCCTATCCTGTCCGGAAAAAGGAGGTGTGACAGCTTTGGCGACTCTGCTGGGGATAAGAACCAAGAATCTCTGGCTCAGGGTTCAGAATCCGAGCTTAGAAAATTGTTATACTTGACTTTCTTTTATTATCTGGTTTTTACGTGTTTGAGCCTAATGTGCTAAATGCTACTTTTTACCGTTTTGATATTGTGTGAATTGTATATAAAACTGTTACGAAACCTTCTTCTCTCCGAGTCTTCTAAATCTTCTGGGAAGTGCACGCTGGCGTGACTTCTTTTCTGTTAGTGTCATACTCTAATTTAGAACGAGGATCGGATCAGTTACAAAGCCTGATGGCCTTTTGGTTACCGGTACATTTCCCTCCCTCGGCTCGAGTTGTCCACTCGGGTAAGCCAGGTCTAGAACAATACACCCACGTTTTAAACTTAGAATGACATAGCCTCATGCCGGATCCCTAGTAGGTACGTTTGTTTGCATCACATGCATTTGACTTTTGGGACTCAACACAAGGGTTGGGTCCGTCTAGGACAAGTGTACCCAATTTAAAAGACCATCCTGATGTATTTTTACGTGCTACTTGTGCATTTATTTGTTTCGGCTTGCATGTTGATCGGCTTCTAGAATAGGGAAAGAAAATCGAGAAAAACCAAGAGTGAGGTAGGAGAGAAAAAACACCCGGTTATGAAAATACTAGTGTTCAAAATATCCCCAAACTCTGCCAAAATTTTGGAAAAAAAGAAAAGAAAAGTCATTTAGAAAATAAGTCCTATTTTCCTGTGCATCAAAACTTACCGAACTATGCGGGTTTGATACTCACCAGGTGTTGGATACGTAGTCAGCCCTCATCGAGTCTAGCCCCGTTATTGCAAAAATAATCAAAAACAAGAAAATGATGTCATTTTATCATAAATAAAGTTAGGTGATATCGTTTTTGTCCAAATAGCCATAAATATCCCGACGGGACGTCGTTTTGCAAGAATAGCCACCTATGGTCCTTTTCTTTTTCAAATTTTGGTCACTTAGCAAGCAAAACCCTAAAATCTTCCCTTCCGAAATGCTGAAGGGACATATTTGCTAAAGTAGTTATGATTTGTTTTTAGTTGGATTTTGCAAAAAATAATCTTGTCATGGTCAGTTTTCATACGAAATTCACATGTTTTAACCTGGTCACCCTAATTTAAAAATGTGCAGAATGAACACTGTTCAGAATTTATCGGTGAAGGTTATAGATCAGATTCCACTAGCAGTCCACATGTGGTAGGAGGATTTGGGAAAACAAGGACGAGACAGGGTCAACCAATACCCGGGGGCACTCACGGCACTATTGAAAATTCAACCTAAAAGTGATTCGATAGAGGCATTAGTATCATTCGGGACCCCGCTCACAATGTCTTGCACTTCTCAAATTTTGAGCTTACACCTACTTTCGAAGAAATGGCGAGATATATCGGGAGTACATAAGGATTAAGACACAAGTACCTGGTATCTCCAAGGATTGTTACTCCCCACAAGTTCCTGGACTTGCTGAAAATAAACAGACAAATCAAGACTGAAAGTTTAGCAGGTGGGGTTTCCCGCATTTTATTTTCTATATCAGCGATACTAGCATTTAAGGGGATTAGAAGACACAGAAAATGGACTTTGCAGTAAAGGAAACCGGTCAAAGTGGGAAACGCATAGATGCTTTGTCTTCATGGTGGCGCTTTTTAGCCTTTTGGTGTTTCCAAGGGAAGATGGGCACATTGATTTTCGGGTAGCCGGGGTTGTCCATATGTTGACTACTCAGGACAAGAGTACCCTTGCACCATGATCATATCAGATTTATTCTGAGACCTCACATCCTGTAAGGCCGGAGTCTGGTTTTTCGAGGGATGCAATGTGCTGTTGCAAATGTGGATGATCGAGCACCTTTGTCACCGTCCCCGATACATGAACTACGGGTCTACGGGAAAAAACTGCATCGAAGGGTTTGGTACACGAGTGATAGGATTCGAAATGCGGGAAGGTGTCAAAGATTGGATTACCCGCCTTCGTTCTATAACCGCATATCAGATATATTGGACATTGGGTTGGCTTCCCGTTCATGAGATCGTTTGTATGCCCTCCACCGGTTCCTACTTCCTGCTAATGGGTCTCCGAAGCATCCAAACCTATGCCCCCTACCAAGTTTTTGGGAAAACTTGGAAGATTCCAGACAATTCCTAGGGATGAAGATCTTAGCACTCATGTGGTGGAAATCCGCTCCGATGCCCAATTTCCTAAAGAAGTGGCTCACCACATTTGGAGCGAATTCCAGTATTTAGGGGCAAACACCCGAGTGCGTGATTTGTCCAGGGGAAAGGTCTTACCTGGTTATGTTGCTTGGTATAGAAAGAGAGTCCCAACGAATGATGAATCTGGAAGGCCGACTAAAAGGCCTCATATCCAAAAAAATTTCGAAAAGGAATACTGGGCCACCATAAGCAAACTAGAAGAGCAAATTAGAAACATCAAATTCGATGGTAGTTTGCAGGCTGCTGAGGATGAGGGAGAAAAGAAGAGGTTGGCTCGGGAAAATGAAGTCCTCCGAGCTCAAATATAGAAAATAAAAATAGCTGCCGAAACGCCGGTAAGAAGTGAGAGGGATGAAAGAATTATAACCAACTTGAGGCAAAAAGTGCATGACTACGAGTTTGATTTTACAACGGCTGAGGAAGAATTGGAAAAAGATCAAGCAAATTTGGCAAAGACTGCAGAATAACGGACAAAGTTTTCTCACCCGTTAAAGCAAAAGTGTGACAGAGGAGTCACAAAAGGGAAAGCTGACTACCCTAAAAAATGAAATGGTTCAGCAAACCAAGGACTTCAAAAAAGAAAGGGAGCACTACTATTCCTTGATCTACCAATTAGAAGAGAGTGTGCAAAAGTTTCAAGACCAAGACAACACAGCCACACAGGTGCTAGAAGCCCGGACACAACAAATTGGCTGTTTTCTCCAAGAATAGGGTGTCATCAGAATGAGAATCAAGGAAATAGCCGACTATGTTGCAATGAAGTGTCATGAGTGTGATGATATGACCAGGTCTATGTTTTTTGCTTCTGTGATGACTTATTTTGCCAGGTGGTGGCTGATCTAGACCACCTCCAGGAAGAGATTGCACGTAGGCCCGCGCCGAGACCGACTGATGTCCCGCGGGCCCCCGAAGTAGTAGTGGAGGCTCTTATGTACTCTTAATTTTTCGGTCTGTATTTTACTTTTTCTCGAGTCTGTTCGTCTTTGTCAAGTCTGTTTTGTTGTTTTATTTCAAGTCTGTATGTTTTATTAGTCATCAGTACTTCTGAGTCATTGTAATAGAAAAACCCCAAAAAGATGTCTTTATTAATGAAGTATTGAAAAACCCAAAAAAAAAAATTCTTTTCTTTGATTTCACATTTATTCCTTGAACTTCGTAATGATCTGATTCATGTGGCGTCATGATACGTAGACAATCCCCATAGGATTCGATCATAGCCATAAAAAAAAGAGAAATGAAAGTTAGTTAAAAATGAAAGAAAAGAGGGGCAAAAACAGAAAGGAAGAAAAGAGCGGGAAATAAAAGAGTGAAAAATAGTAGAAAAGAGAAGGAAAAGAAATCAAAGGTTGAAATTTGAGAAAGAGATAGCAAAAGCCGGGATGAAACTCACAGCCGTTGCATAGACATTTAGAAACATTTAACTGTTTAGATGCATCACATCCCCAATCTGCGATTCCCTATATGTTAAATGCCTCAAACTAACAAGGTTGTTGTGCGTGCTATAATGAGACATGTATTGATTAGGTGGTTGGTTTTGAGAATATCCTGGCTTCCCAACCTTACTTTACAAGATCAAAAGGAGGTGTCCCAATGTCTTTAGAAAGCAGTCTCCGCGTCATTGATCCTGAGGATCATGCCACACCGGTTATGACCCAGCCTGAGTTGGAAACTACCGAAGAAAATCGGATGTTGCGTGTCTACATGTTAGATATGTGGGACGCCTGGTCCAACGGTAGAGAACCACCAAGTTCAATCCCTAGATTTCCCGAACTAATACCCAGAACGGGTGGAACCACCAACATCTCTATTCCCGTGACTAGTCCATTTGTCCCTCTTGGGTACCCCACTATGTCAGCCAACTTTATCAGTATGCCTTCTGAAGTACGCCCCAGGCTCCATTTACAGGGGTACCCCCAACATTTCTCACTGCACCACTAGTCTTACCATGGCACAGCCGACCGCGCCCAGGCCATGCTTTGAGCCTTCAACATTCACCTTTCGGGGCCTGCAATTTCAGCCAGGTACAACTCATGTTACTACAGACTCATACCCTCAGCATCCCCAATATGAGTCCCTAATGGAACAAGAAAGAACAATGAGAAACCCCGAGCAGGAAGAAATGGCTCGGAAGATGAGAAACCTAGAGCAAAGCCTAAAAAAAATGCAGGGCCTGAGTGGCCAGAAGAGTGTCTCGTACTCCGATTTGTGCATGTTTCCACATGTTCACCTGCCAGTTGGATTTAAAAATTCCAAAGTTTGAAAAATATGACGGGCACGAAGATCCGATCGATCATCTGAAACGATAGTGAAACCAGTTGAGAGGTGCTGGTGGAAAAGAAGAGTTATTGATGGATTATTTCGGGAAAAACTTGACTGGAATCACTTAAGAATGGTACATGGACTAGGAAATCTCCCACTGGCACATATGGGATGATTTAGCCCGCGATTTCGTCAGACAGTTTCAGTACAATGTTGATATAGGTCCAGACAGAAACTCACTGTCTAAATTGAAGAAGAGAACCACTGAGAGCTTCCATGAATATGCTATTAAATGGAATGAGCAGGCTGCCAGAGTAAAACCGCCCATGGACGAGACCGAAATGGTTACGATATTCTTGCAGGCCCAAGAGGCTATTTATTTTCAGAATATGATGTCTGCCAGGGGAAAACCATTCACAGAGGCAATAAAAATCAGAGAAATGGTAGAGAATGGTTTGAAAAGTGGCAGGATATTAAGCCAATCTTCTTTGAGAGCTACCTCCCAGGCCATCCAAAACGGCTTAGGAGGCTTGGCCAATTGAAATAAGAAGGAGGGAGGAGCCATGATGACTTCAGGTTCAAGAAGGCCTCGTCGATCACGTGATCACTCTTATATGACGCCCAGAACCCCACAACACTACTATCCCCACCAAGATGCAGCCTATGCAAAAGCACTGCCTCGTTATGCGACGATGAGTGCCCAACCCTATACACGACTGCAACAACACTACAACCAAGCTCGAGCTCCACCTCTCAGAAATGACCATCCTTACCAAGATTCATATAACCCTCTTCCACCATAATACAACCACCAGCATAATCCACACCCTCGTGAGCCACCTTGGAGAAGCAATTTCACCCTTATTAGTGAATCCTACTCTAGCCTGCTCCAGATGTTGATCCAATTGGGTCTACTGCAACCGATGCCCCCTAATCGGCAAAATCATGAATCCCCATCATACCGGGCAGGTTCCAGGTGTGCTTACCATTCAGAGGTAGAGGGTCATGATAAGGATTGTTGGACCCTAAAAAGGGTGGTTGAAAATTTGATTGAACAAAAATAAGTAGTGCTGGGGGACGAGGAAGTCCCTAATGTGACTAACAACCCACTACCGTCTCATAAAAATAGGCCAGTCATTGGAATGATATGTGAGGATAAGGAATATAATCCAGCTTTGAAATCCATCATTGCCATTGGCGATTCAGAAACGAGACCCAAAGCTGTGGTAAAACAAGCCAGAACTGAGAAGAAAATCACTCTAATTCCCCAAGTGGTAGGAAGAGCTGTAGAAACAAAAGTTGGGGAAACACCTGCTAAGAACACAATTCTCTATGTTCCTAAAGCCCCAAGGAAAGAACATCTCACCTTGAATATTCCCAAGAAATTCGAGCCAAGAAAGGCCACATTGAATGTGCCAAAGATGTATATACCGAAGGGGACTTATGTGGCGCGGGGGTGGATAATTTCACCAAGGTTGAATGAGCTCGTGGTTATCAACCACGCACCACAGAGCCCCATGAGAGACCCCACCGCAGTTCCCTAGAATTACAACAAAACAATGGTCACTTACAAGCGCAAGAGAAGTCATGGGAGAGGTAAACGAAATGAATCAACTAGGAAGTACCACAACCCAGAAGAGTTAAAGATGAACAAGGATAAACGGTTTCCACCTAAGAAGCATGTGAGCACTGAGGAGGAAAAAAAGTTTTTCCGAAAAATGAAAACTTCGGACTATGAAATAGTTGACCAGCTCCGGAAGACTCCTTCCCAGGTCTCACTTCTATCTCTGTTGTTGAACTCAAATGAACATCAGAAAGTACTCTGGAAGACATTGAATGAGGCATACATTCCAGTTGATACTTCTATTGAGCAATTGGAGAGAATGGATAAACAATTCTTTTAGGTCAACAGGATTTCTTTCAGTCGTGACGATTTGTCCCCAGAGGGAGCCGCCCACAACAAATCCCTTTACCTGACTATCAATTGTGAGGGCTACTATGTGAAGAGATTCATTCTAGATGGTGGCTCTGGGGTCGATATCTACCCTCTTTCAACACTCCAGAGAATTGGAATGGAAAGAATCCAACCTAACAACGTCTGTGTACGGGCTTTTGATGGCATCAAAAGAGTTACAATAGGGGAAATCGATCTAATTTTAACCATTGGCATGTGGACTTCGAAGTAACCTTCTAGATTTTAGACATGGATACCTCATATAATTTTCTTTTGGGAAGGCCATGGATTCACACTGCCGGAGCTGTTCCCTCCGCTCTCCACCAGATGGTCAAATTTTGTGTATGAGAATCAAGAAATTGTTGTCCATAGGGAGGACGAGCAGTGCATCTACAGGGATCCTTCAGTCCCGTGCCTTGAATCCAGGGAAGGCAGTGAGCATATTGTATACCAGACCTTTGAGATTATGGTTACCAATCAATGTGAAAAAGGGCCCCCATGCCCTCAGCCTTGCTTATCTAATGCCTCAGTTATGGTAACCATTGAAATGATTAGACAGGGTTACAAGCATGTAAAGGGGATCGGGGTATCTCTACAAGGCATCACAAAGCCTGTCACTTCGATCGCCAATGAGAAGTTTTTCAGCGTGGGTTTCCAAGCTATAGAAGCTGAGAGAAAATGGGCAGATAAGCGCAAAAAGAAGGGTAGGTCCTACCCCAGCCCATTCCACATCTCACCTGATCATTTGTCAAACCCAAGTATGAGGAAGAAGAAGAAGAGGCCTTCACAGCCGAAGAGATGGATGATATTTGTGAAGCCATGAAACAAATGATGTATGAGGATCACATGGTCCAGCCAAGGGAAGGCACAAGTACTGTCGAGGTGCAGTATATGGGGCCAGATGCCAAGCTTCAGAATTGGAAAGCTACCACATTCCCTGTCATACGGGAATCCCAGTAGTCCAGTTTTCCATCTCTTCTACATTACAAGTTATTTCAGGGTGTAACTCGAATGTTTTTACTTTATTTTCTTTTAATTTTGATGTAAACCCTCCTATATTCAATTCAATGAAATGAAATGAAATTAATATTTCATCATCTATAGATGCCTCTTCTCTTTTATTCTGATTTTGCTATTTTCTTATATTTTCCTTTTTAGTTCTAATAATGCAGACTTAAATAACATGACATGCTTGCGGACTTCATGCCCGGATCCTAAAATGCTGTCTAAGTTTGAAATAATGAATCAAGAACCAGAATATGATTAAGATGATGCTTTTAAGGATATAAACCGAGAATTGGAACAATTTGATAATAAGCCTAAGCCAAACTTAAATGAAACCGAGCCAGTTAAATTGGGTAGTTCAGAAGAGATCAGAGAAACCATGATAAGCATTCACGCTGATGAAAGAACTAGAGATGCATTGATCCAACTTTTGTTTGAATTCAAGGAAGTATTTTCACGGTCCTATGATGATATACCAGGACTGAGCGTCGATTTAGTGGTACATAAATTGCCGACCTATCCAACAAAAGCAGGGAAAGCTTAAAACAAACACCAGTGATAAGATCAAAGAAGAAGTCACCAAACAACTAAAAGCTAGTGTGATCCGAGTGGTCCGATACACCACGTGGTTGGATAATGTGGTTCCAGTGCCGAAGAAAGATGAGAAAACCCCAGTGTGTGTTGATTATCGGTATTTGAACAAAGAAAGCCCCAAGGACAACTTTCCGTTTCCAAACATCCACATTCTTGTTGACAATCGTGCCAAACATGAGATACAGTATTTTGTGGATTGTTACGCTGGGTATCACCAGGTTCTGATGGATGAAAAAGATGCAGAAAAGACAGCTTTCACCACACCGTGGGGCACATACTATTACAGGGTCATGCTGTTCGATCTAAAAAAAGCCGGGGCAACCTACATGAGGCTTTGACTTCCATCTTCCATGACATGATGCATCAAGAAATTGAGTTCTATATGGATGATGTGATCATTAAATCCAGAACGCAAGAAGACCATGTGCGAGATCTGAGGAAATTCTTTGAGCTTCTGCGCAAGTATGATTTGAAACTGAACCCAGCTAAATGTTCATTCCGAGTACCATTTGTGAAACTTCTGGGGTTTATAGTTAGTCGAAGGGGTATTGAGTTAGATCCGACAAAGATAAAGTCTATTCGAGATTTACCACCTCCGAAAACCAAGAAAGAGGTCATGAGTCTACTAGGGAGGTTGAATTACATTTAGTAGATTCATTTCTCAGCTTACTACCACGTGTGAGCCCATATTTAAGCTTCTAAAAAAATATGCGGCGATCAAATGGACAGATGAGTGTCAAGAAGCTTTTGATAAAATCAAAGAATATCTGTCACATCTGCCAGTGTTGGTTCCGCCTGAACCCCGAAGACCTTTGTTCTTGTGCCTGACAGTCCTGGAAAATTCTTTCGGTTATGTCCTCGAGAAACACAATATGCCCGGGAAGAGGGAGCAAGCCATATACTACCTGAGCAAAAAGTTCACCAGTTATGAAGCCAAATATACATTGTCGGAAAGAACTTGTTGCGCCCTAACTTGGGTCGCCCAGAAGCTCAGACATTATCTTTTGGCCTACACCACCTATCTCATAACCAGAATGGATCCTTTAAAGTACATATTCCAAAAACCAATGCCCATGGGAAGGTTAACAAAATGGCAAATCCTACTCACTGAGTTCGACATTGTTTATGTCGCCCGCACGGCGATGAAAGCTCAAGCACTGGAAGATCATCTAGCTGAGAACCCTGTTGATGAAATACCAAACCCTAAGTACTTACTTTCTGGATGAGGAAGTAAACTCAGTTGAAGTAATCCAAGGGACACTAATGCTAGGAAAATGTTCTTTGATGGAGCTATAAATTTAAAAGGTGTCGGGATTGGAGCAATTCTGATTTCGCCCACATGTCAGCACTATCCGGCCACAGCCCTCCCTCGGTTCTTTTGTACAAACAACACCACTGAGTATGAATCCTACATTATGGGCATGAATATGGCAGTTGATCTGGATGTAGACAAATTGTTAATCATGGGGGATTCTGACCTGATTATTCGGCAAGCCCAAGGTGAATGGGAAACTCGATACATCAAGCTTATCCCGTACGGGCAACATGTGGAGGATCTTAGCAAACAGTTCAAGTTTGTGAGTTCAGGTACATTCCTCGATTCCACAATGAGCTAGCGGATGCATTAGCTACTTTGGCCTCAATGCTGCCATATTCGGGCAATGTCCATATTGACCCGCTGGAAATCCAAATTCGAGAAAGGCATGGTTATTGTAATGCAATTGAAATAGAACCAGATGTTCAACTCTGGTATCATGATACCAAAAGGTTTTTGAAAATAAAGGAATTTCCTGAGCATGCTAGTAGAGATCAAAAGAGAACTATCAGAAGGCTTGCCAGTAGTTTCTTTTTTAGCGGAGAGGTCTTGTACAAAATAACTCCAGATCTGAATCTTTTGAGGTGCGTAGACGCCCGAGAAGCTGAAAAGATCATGGACGAAGTGTATTCTGGAGTATGTGGGCCTCACATGAATGGATATGTCCTTGCAAAGAAAATTCTCCGGGAAAGTTATTACTAGATGACCATGGAAAAAGATTGTTTCAGTTTCGTCCGGAAGTGTCATCAATTCCAGATACACGGCGACATGATTCATGTACTGCCTTCAGAGTTACATCCTATGTCGGAGCCTTGGTCATTTTTTGCTTGGGGCATGGATGTTATTGGGCCAATCGAGCCAAAGGCTTCAAATGGGCATAGATTTATCCTAGTTGCCATTGATTATTTCAAAAAGTGGGTCGAAGCGGTCACTTCCAAAGCCGTCACTAAGAAAGCAGTGGTGGACTTAGTGCATTCTAGCATTATTTGTGGTTTTGGTATTCCTAAAACTATCATTACAGACAATGCTGCAAATCTGAACAGTCACTTGATGAGGGAGGTATGCGAACAATTTAAAATTAGGCATCATAATTTTACACCTTACCGACCCAAAGCAAATGGCACCATTGAAGCGACGAACAAGAACATCAAGAAGATTCTCAGGAAGATGATTCAAAGCTCCAGGCAATGGCATGAAAAACGGTCATTTGCATTATTGATATACCACACAACTGTGTGAACATCAGTTGGGGCTACTCCTTACTTATTGATCTATGGTACCGAAGCTATAATACCAGCAGAAGTTGAGATTCCCTCTCTTCGGATTATTTTTGAAGGCGAAATCGATGACGAGGAATGGGTCAAAACCCAGTTGGAATAATTGACTATGATTGATGAGAAACAGATGGTCGCAGTTTGCCACAGGCAGTTGTATCAACAAAGAATAGCCCATGCCTAAAACAAGGAAGTGCGGCCCAAGAAATTTGAAGTGGGCCAACTCGTCCTGAGACATATTCTCCCGCATCATGAAGAAGCAAAAGGAAATTTTGCTCCAAACTGGAAAGATCCATACATTATAAGAAGAGTGTTGCCAAAGGGAGCGCTATATTTGGGAGACATTTAAGGAAATGACCTCGAGAGCTGTTAATGCAGATGCGGTCAAAAGGTATTACGTTTGACCCCTTTGTCACAGTTTTAACATGCTCAGATTGGGATAACAAAGGCTTTCATTCTCGCTACTCAAACACTATCCATCCTTTCAACCTCTTTTGAGCCGGTTCCCTTTTTCTTTGATTACCCTCTTTGGAACATGGCATTTGTTATTGAAAAAAAGGAAAAAAATTATAAAAAAAAAAAAGACAAAAGAAAGTGAAAAAAATGATGAAAAATGAAAAGAAAAGAAAAGAAAAGAAAACAAAACAAAACAAAAGTTCCTTGAACTACATTCGATTTGATTTCGAAAGGATACGTAGGCAACCTCTCTCTAAGGTTCATTCACACCAAAAAAAATCCAAATTCCCCCAAAAGTGAAACTGCGGCAGATTATGTAATGGTTTGGCGATGTTTTCGCCTGAAAGGTTCCAAAGTTGTAATTCATTCTAAATACTTTTTACCCAAATCCTTTCGAGTCCTTCCGATCAGTCGGTGATAATGTTCAAGGATCGGAGAATACAACTACTTGGTTTTGATGCAACTGAAATAAGAGTGTTTTATTGGTGAAAACACTCACGGGCACTGTAAGGCGATGGTAATCAGAGAAATTGAAAATGGGAGAGTCTTGTTAGTGAATTCTCACAAAGAGCACTATAAGGCGATGGTGAGAATATAAATGAGAGAGGTCAGCTGGTGAAAACCCGCAAAGGATGCCCCTGATCGAAAAGAGGATCCTCACATCCATCAGCATCCACAAAGTCCTGGCAGGGTTTCTCGATTTTAAGGCATAAGTTGTGATAAATTTCTTAGATTTGGACGGTTTACACGGATCATGCATACAGTCTAAGAGGCATGTCATGTTCATTGAAGTCCGCATACATTCCAGATAAGTCCTTCTTTCCTTTCCCCGAAAGGGATACCTCTTGTCCAAATTCATTTATCCATTCAATTGTTTGTTTTTCTTTGAATCCCTTTCGATCTAATTCTATTCCGAAACTAAGACAAAGAAGCGATGGAAAGATTGATTTATAGGATTATCGCTTGATACGAGCTAAATACGCAAAAAGGGCACCCAGCCTCGGCAGGGGCATCAAGTCGACTCCGGCTGGGCATGATGGCCGATGCTTCAAAATCAAAAACTCTTGAAAGAAGAAAATCAAATTCAAATACCCACAAAGGCAAAATAAATTTGAAAAGGTTAAGTCCCACGTGACTAACCGTCATGGTAAAGCTTTGGAAAAGCCAATGGTTCTTCAGGTCCAGAAAAGAAATCGATCTTCAGGAAACAACCAGTTGCAGTTGAAAGTATCATCAAAGGAGTCGGGCCGAGATCAAACGATTGAAACACTCAAGGCTGCAAAACCAACCACCGTTTCAAACTGACAATTATTCTTTGTTTGAACCACAGGAAATGGGTGTAATCCAAGGCAACGTTGCAAGACGTAGGTGCAACCAAAAAAAAGCGCGGAGACTAAAATAGCTCTACAACAACAACCATTCCAAAAAAGGAAGTTTTCTCTAAGTACGTTCCCGCATTTTACTTATTCTCTTAAATAAAAGAAAAAGAAAAGAAAGAAAATTCAAAATCATGGTAGTATCGGGTCTCCAATCCCTAGCTGCATTTTCTAACATAGGGTCTCCACTGCCTACTTGAGGATTTTTGGACATAGGGTCTCCATTCCCTAGTCGTTTTTCCAACATAGGGTCTCCACTCCTTAGTTGATTTTGTATTAGACATAGGGTCTCCAATACCTAGTCGCTTTCATACATAGGGTCTCTACTCCCTAGTTGATGTTTATTTTAGACATAGGGTCTACACTCCCTAGTCGCTTTTCCAACATAGGGTATCCACTCCCTAGTTGATATATTTAGATATAGAGTCTCCAGTCCTAGTCGCTTTTCCAACATAGGGTCTCCACTCCCTAGTTAATGATTATTTTAGACATAGGGTCTCCACTCCCTAGTAGCTTTCCCAACATAAGGTCTCCACTCCCTAGTTGATGTTTTTAGACATAGGGTCTCCACTCCCTAGTCGCTTTTCCAACATAGGGTCTCCACTCCCTAGTTGATGATTATTTTAGAAATAGGGGTTCCACTCCCAAGTTGCTTTTCCAACATAGGGTCTCCACTCCCTAGCTGACGTTTTTTAGACATAAGGTATCCACTCCCTAGTCTGCTTTTCAAACATAGGGTCTCCACTCCCTTGTTGATGTTTTTAGACTTAGGGTCTCCACTCCCTAGTCTGCTTTTCCAACATAGGCACTCCCTAGTTGATATTTTTAGACACAGGGTCTCTACTCCATAGTCTGCTTTTCCAATATAGGGTCTACACTCCCTAGTTGATGATTATTTTAGACATAGGGTCTCCACTCCCTAGTCGTTTTTCCAACATAGGGTCTCCACTCCCTAGTTGATGTTTTTAGACATAGGGTCTCCACTCCCTTGTAGTTTTTCCAACATAGGGTCTCCACTACCTAGTTGATATTTGTAGACATATGTTCTCCACTCCCTAGTCGTTTTTCCAACATAGGGTATCCACTACCTAGTTGATGATTATTTTAGACATAGGGTCTCCACTCCCTAGTTTCTTTTCCAACATAGGGTCTGCACTCCCTAGTTGATGATTATTTTAGACATAGGGTCGCCACTCCCTAGTTGATGTTTTTAGACATAGGGTCTCCACTCCCTAGTCATTTTTCCAACATAGGGTCTCCACTACCTATTTGATGTTTTTAGACATGGAGTCTCCCCTCCCTAGTTTGATTTTCCAACATAGGGTCTCCACTCCCTAGTTGATATTTTTAGACATAGGGTCTCTACTCCATAATCTGCTTTTCCAACATAGGGTCTCCACTCCCTAGTTGGTGTTTTTAGACATAAGGTCACCACTCCCTAGTCGTTTTTCCAACATAGGGTCTCCACTCCCTAGTTGATGTTTTTAGACATAGGGTTTCCTCTCCCTAGTCTGCTTTTCCAACATAGGGTCTCCACTCCCTAGTTGAGGATTTTTGGACATAGGGTCTCCACTCCCTAGTCTCTTTTCCAACATAGGGTCTCCACTCCCTAGTTGGTGTTTATTTTGGACATATGGTCTCCACTACCTAGTTGATGATTATTTTAGACATAGGGTCTCCACTCCCTAGTTTCTTCCAACATAGGGTCCCCACTCCCTAGTTGATGTTTTTAGACATAGGGTCTCCACTCCCTATTCGCTTTTCCAACATAGGGTCTCCACTCCCTAGTTGATGATTATTTTAGACATAGGTGCTCCACTTCCTAGTTGATTTTCCAACATAGGGTCTCCACTCCCTAGTTGACATTTTTAGATATAAGGTATCCACTTCCTAGTCTGCTTTTCCAACATAGAGTCTCCACTCCTTGTTGATGTTTTTAGACTTAGGGACTCCACTCCCTAGTTGATGTTTTTAGACATGGAGTCTCCCCTCCCTAGTCTGCTTTTCCAACATAGGGTCTCCACTCCCTAGTTGTTATTTTTAGAATAAGGTCTCTACTCCAAGTCTGATTTTCCAACATAGGGTCTCCACTCCCTAGTTGGTGTTTTTAGACATAAGGTCTCCACTCCCTAGTCGTTTTTCCAACATAGGGTCTCCACTCCCTAGTTGATGTTTTTAGACATAGGGTTTCCTCTCCCTAGTCTACTTTTCCAACATAGGGTCTCCACTCCCTAGTTGAGGATTTTTGGACATAGGGTCTCCACTCCCTAGTCTCTTTTCCAACATAGGGTCTCCACTCCCTAGTTGATGTTTATTTTTGACATAGGGTCTCCACTACCTAGTTGATGATTATTTTAGAGATAGGGTCTCCACTCCCTAGTTGCTTCCAACATAGGGTCTCTACTCTCTAGTTGATGTTTTTAGACATAGGGTCTCCACTCCCTAGTCGCTTTTCCAACATAGGGTATCCACTACCTAGTTGATGTTTTTACACATAGGGTCTCCACTCCCTAGTCGTTTTTCCAATATAGGGTCTCCACTACCTAGTTGATGATTATTTTAGACATAGGGTCTCCACTCCCTAGTTGCATTTCCAACATAGGGTTTCCACTCTCTAGTTGATGATATTTTAGACATCGGGTCTCCACTCCCTAGTTGATGTTTTTAGACATAGGGTCTCCACTCCCTAGTCACTTTTCCAACATAGGGTCTCCACTACCTAGTTGATGTTTTTAAACATAAGGTCTCCACTCCCTAGTCGCTTTTCCAACACTGGGTCTCCATTACCTAGTTGATGATTATTTTAGATATAGGGTTTCCACTCCCTAGTTGCTTTTCCAATATAGGGTCTCTACTCCCTAGTTGATGATTATTTTAGACATAGGGTCTCCACTCCCTAGTTGATGTTTTTAGATATATGGTCTCCACTCTCTCGTCGCTTTTCCAACATACGGTCTCCACTACCTAGTTGATGTTTCTAAACATAGGGTCTCCCCTCCCTAGTCATTTTTCCAACATAGGGTTTCCACTACCTCGTTAATGATTATTTTAGACATAGGGTTTCCACTCCCTAGTTGATGATTATTTTAGATATAGGATCTCCACTCCCTAGTCGATTTTCCAACATAGGGTCTCCAGTACCTAGTTGATGTTTTTAAACATAGGGTCTCCCCTCCCTAGTTTGCTTTTCCAACATAGGGTCTCCATTCCCTAGTTGATGTTTTTAGACATAGGGTCTCTATTCCATAGTCTGCTTTTCCAACATAGGGTCTCTACTCCCTAGTTGATGTTATTAGACATAAGGTCTCCACTCCCTAGTCATTTTTCCAACATAGGGTCTCCACTCCCAAGTTGAAAATTTTAGACATAGGGTCTCCTCTCCATAGTCTGCTTTTCCAACATAGGGTTGATCACGCTCAACTATGTCTTGTAGAAGACTAAGCGGGCGTTGCAAATATAATCCTGGGGTATTATGCCCAGAGTCGATCCCTCAGGGAATTGACGTATCAAGCACGCTATTTAAATTAGTACTCAGCTGTCACCTGATGTTTGTTACTAATACTAAATATTAAAAGTAAAGATTAGCTATACTAATGTATAAACAATTGTAATAAAAATGTAAGGTTATAGTTTCCGCCGCTGGTGAACTTACTTATCGAATACTTCGTATAGCTTGATTAATCGTCTCTATCAATCATGAACGCTCTATCTACCATAAATCTCTCTCAAGTAATTATGATAATTTACTAGACGCACTCTCTCAAGTTACGCTAGCTAGATTGCATTACAGTTCACTTAGATTGCACCCGAAGTATCGTTATCTCTAATCCAACCTCTAAACCCTCGGTTATGACTTTCGTCTATACTCTGGGAGTGGTGTTGTTCAAACAATTACCTAAATATGCACTCTCTCTCAAGTAGATACATAATAAATAGGCACAGCTAATTGAGGGCCCTTCAATCAACTACAACAAGAACGTAGTTGAACAAATAGAGTTTAATCAACCAATCAAAGCTATATTAATATCACAA
>ML424343.1:0-88805 GCA_005239525.1 Nicotiana knightiana | reverse complement strand
CTTAATCCCCAAGAAAAAGAAGAAAAAAAAAAAAAAAAAAAAACCAAACGCACCCCTTTATTTATATTTGTTTTTTTTCTCAAATTCTTAAATAAAGAATTGTCATCCTAGTTTGATAAGGAAAAGGATTTGGTGTACGAGGAAAAAAATAACTGAAATATTTATTTTATTTACTCTCTGTTTCAGCTCATGTAAATCTATTTATTTTTTTGATCCGTTCCGAAAAGTTCTAAATTTAATAATAATTTAACTTGAACTTATAATTCTATCCTTAATGAGAAGCTTTTATAAAGCAAACAAATATTTTAGATTTTATTTTAACTTATTTAGAACTATAAATTTTAAAAATATTCTTTTTTTTAAAACTCCGTGCGGTGGAGGGAGTTGTATATATAATAACTAAAAGATAAATAGTCAGAGAGCAGAGACTAAGAAAACGACAATCCCATAGCAAAACTAAGACTTTTATCAATTTGCTTTTGACACTGAATGTCTTCTCACAATTTCCAAAGGTGACTTTCTTCTCCTTTATCCTTTTCCTATGTACTAATGGAAACTTTATATGAATTATTTGTCTCACTTTTAAATGAATTTATGTCTTTGTATTATATGGAAGTCCAAGTCCTTAAGCTTATTGGTTTTCAATTGTCGTATCTTGAAAGTTTCATTAGGAATTGGTTATTGCGTCATGATAACTTATAAATTGCCACGCAAGAAAAGCTTTTGGCAGTTCTTTGCTATAGTAGGAATTGAGTTTCTTGTTCTATTTGGTCTTCAAGAAGTTCATATCTTATAAAAATTATCATGCAATAAGGGAAAAACCCTTTTGTATAATTTTTTGCCTATTTTAACAAGAATCTTAGTTTGCAAAAAAGGGAAGAACCCTTTTGTAATCTTTACTTATTTTATAAATTAATGAATTATTTGTGGAAACAGGAGAATGAGAAGAAGGCGTAACGGATCAGGTTCTATAGAGGAGACTTTGTCAATGTGGAAGAATCAAAAGGAAGAGCTTAATGTTACTTTAGATGGCGGAGTATTAAAGAAAAAAAGAAGAAAAATTCCTGGTAAAGGTTCTAAAAAAGGTTGTATGAGAGGTAAAGGTGGACCAGAGAATTTAGGGTGTAAATATAGAGGTGTTAGGCAAAGAACTTGGGGAAAGTGGGTTGCTGAAATTAGAGAACCTGTTTATAATAGCAATGGAAAGAGACTTTGGCTTGGTACTTTCTCTACTGCTATTGAAGCTGCTATTGCTTATGATGAGGCTGCTAAGGCTATCTATGCCCACAATGCTATACTTAACTTCCCTGGTTATTGTGTCAAGAATTCTGGATTGGGTCATTACTCGCCGACTGTTTCTACTGTTCGAACTAGTGAATCATCTCTTGAAGATTCAAGAACTGAACCTGATTTACAAATATCAGATACACCAGATGATGGTGTGGTTGCAATTACAGATGATCCAACGAATTTATGTTCCGATGGTAAGGCTGATGAGGATCCAGGGGCACAGCAGGATTCTTCTGTTTGTTTCTTGAATATGGAATCAGTAGTAATGGAAGTGGACGGTTCTTTAGACGATATAAAAGGTTTGAATTGCAGCACAAGAATTGATTCAAAGCCATTAATTCTCGAGCCTACAAGTTCTCGTGTTAAAGTTGAGACACCCTCGGACAATGAATTCGTGCAAAATATACGTTTGGAATGCGTAGATGATCGTAACAAGGTGTCAAATAGTTTGCACGTAGTACACCAAAAAATTACTGGTGTGAAGCCAAATGACAGCATATTTCAACATGATGTTATGAGACCAAATGTGAGTTACGAATCTGGTGACCAAGTATTGTTGCCTTGTGATCCCATTGCTCTACCGGACTATGATTGTCCGACGAATGCATTGCAAGAACAACCATTGAATTTCAGGTCATCCGATAATACGAATGCAGATATTCGTAGTCATCTAGAATACGTGGAGTACTTATTAATGGGAGACAATAACACAATGGAAACAACAACTGTATCAGATACATTTTGGTTAAATGATAATATTGGTGAAAGTTACAACCTTCAGTCTTTCTTAGACGAATCATCCGATGTAAACAATTTGAAGAATGAGGAGCTATCGGATTATTACAACTATGACCAGCAAATCAATCTGCTGAAGTCTCGGACAAATGCTGAAGTTCATTCAGATGGGGTTATAAGTAAAGGAAGTGAATCCAATGAACAGTGCATCAATATTCCTGGACTTGATGAGGACCATGGAACAGATGTTAATATGGAAGATTTGTACATTCTGAATTCTGATTTTGATATCTCAAGCTTTTTAGATGATAATTTTTAGTCTCTCCAAACTAGAGATAGGAAGTTTATAGGTTAAGAGTTCATATCTCTTTGAATATACATTTAAGTCCATAGAAAGATATATATAGATACATGTTATGCAACCAGTGTTATTTCTATCTTCCTATTATAAAATTACTTTTCTTTCGTTTGTAACAACAAAGTCACTTAATTATGTATATAACACTTAGAAATTGAATAAAAAGTATTTAAACATATATAATGATTGAATAACAAAATAATGAGCATAGCGAAAAATTAATTAGAATAATGTGTTCGTAATAATTTTAGTATTGACAACAAAAGCTAAACAATTTACACAATTGAGAATGAAAGAAAATAAAGGTTGTAAAATATATATTCCATGCACGTAATATAAAAATAATTATTTAAATAAAGGTATTTTTATAATATACATTATATATGGTTGAAAATTATGCTCAAATATATTATTATTCTGTCACTATATGAGCTGAAAATTAATTTTTTTATTTTTTCTTTTATAAATAAAATATATGTATATATAGGTAAATCCACAATGTAGATTAAAAAATAAAAAACTTATAATATTTAAAAAGTAAAAAAAAAAATTTAGAGGGCAAAATAGGTATTGACAATCAATAATTTGGAAAATCTAGTTGAGTGACCTTCTGAGTGATATATGTAGAGTTAAGTGACTTTGTTGTTACAAACGAAAGAAAAGTGACTTTAGTAGATAATTTGAGATAATTGAGTGACCAATTGAGTAATAGACTCTAAATTTCTAACATACGAACAACGACTAAGCCAATCTACTGAGTTTGGATGAACCGAAGCTCCTTTACTATATCCTCCCTAATTCTGGCCTCTGGTTTAGGAGAGGGTGGAGTGGGTATAGATGATTGTTTCCAGGCCTGGAATTAGTATTCGGAAATACCATACGTCACACTATTTGTTCATCTCAACCCCTGCCGTTATACTATCATCCAATTATACCCTTCAATTGGACATACTGCCACGTGGCATTTCATAATTAAAGAGACCCATCCCAAATTAAAATTAAGATACCCCGTTCATTACTAACCCGACCCTAATTAGACCCATACCGGCCACTTCAAAAACAGTCCTATCCAATTAAACCCCTCATTTCACTATAATGATTGTATTTTTGGCACGTTTCATTTTCCTCTTTTTGAGTAATAGAGGCGGTGATGATTTTCAATTTCTATGAAGACAAAGTTAAGAATTGAGACAATACACATGTGATTTTGCAGATATGACATGGTTGCCTTCTGTTTCAGCGGACCACCCTAAACGTGGCTGTTTACCTCAAAAATTCGAGTAACAATTAAATTTGATTTGTGGTTTTAAAGATATGTGATTTAGTTTAATACCAGTTAATAATCAATAAATATGAAGTATAAATGAACGAAATAAGTGAATCAAACCAGTGTTACTTAAGCAGTTTCGACCTCGAGCTTAGTGACCTCGAGATGAACCAAGAACAATAAAGCTAAAGGACAGCTCTGATGAACGATACGTGAGAAAAGTAGGATAATATATTCTTTTCCAATGATCAGATGATCCTTACAAATGATTGGGGTCCCCTTTATATAGGAGGGGAAACCTAAATAAAGTAAATTTTTATTTACAGTAAAGAATCTTATTGGGACAACTGTATAACCACCTAGTACGGATTTGTAGTAATTCGTACAAATCTATTCTTGAATTTACGCCACGACCTTGGAGACGTGGCGAGAATCTTGTTCTTCTGTAACAAACTCATAACGGTACTATTTTTGAATCGATCGTACTCGGCTCCGATGTTCCTCGAGCACTAAGGTCTTCGAGCCTCTTATTCTTTATTCGAGCCCGACCCGGGTCTCTATCGAACTTCTTTCCTCGATGCGATATCTCGAGCCTACAAACTCGGAGTCATATGATTTTGACCGTATACAGATAGTCCCCGCATTTCTTAGAATAAAATGATAAGAAATGATTTGATCCGATTCATGTCCCTTTGATGCCTCATCCATGATGCCAACCTCGTGACGTCAGCGACTGACGTGATTGAAAGGTCGTGTCCGCACAGTTCCCCAAGGTCATTAATTGAATGCGGCTGATGGTCGGCCGTTTGGCTTCCTCAATACGCTTAAGTGACCTCTATAAATGACCCAACTCCTCAATTTTGCAAACTTTACTTTTTAAAGCGTTCTTAAAACCTCGTTAGCTTCTTCAATTTTTATGAGTTTATCCTTCTCTCAACTTGTTCTAATTCCATCACCAACTTCTTCTTTTCTTTTGAATTTCTCAACAACAATGGCCAAAACGTCTACAACCTCAGAAAGAAAAGGCCCCTTCGTCACGGCCTTCGAGAAGTAAAGCGGCAGTGCCACCTCGTATCGAGGAGTGTATTCTCGAGCCGTGTGAAACAACTTCCGATTTCAAAGTCGATAAAACCTCTTCAGTCCCTGGTCGATGCGAACCCGTGTCTCGGTACATCAGTTTGATAACCGAAGCAGAACTCGAGCAGGTGAGAAAGGATTTCCACTGGGTGGGCAAGGAGGTGGTGATCCCTTCCTTTGAGGAGGATATTACTACCCACAAAGCAGGGTAGCTGAGCGTGTACACCTATCCGTCCACGTTGGGTCCCGTAGATCCTGCCCTCGGTCCTATAGACCTAGTCATTCTCGACTTTGCCAACAATACCAATTGACGCTTGGTCAGATCTACCCCTCATTCTGGTGAATCGTCAATCTGATCAGATACTTCTCGAACCATGTCGAGGGGATGTCTTTTATCCTCGACCATCTAATCAGGCTATACAACCCTCGCCTTTATCGAGGTGGCCTGATAAAGTTGCAACGCCGGTCCTGGAAATCTCTCTTCTCCACCATCGATGAGGACAAGGATCGAGGGTGGATGAGCCGGTTCATCTGAATCAGGACCTCCGACCTGATTCCTGCTGAGAGGATGCCATTCCCCGAGGAATGGAACATGAAATGTAAGTACAAACTTATTGATAGTGATTGAATACTCCACTTTTTATTCTCTTTCTCGGTCTTATCCCTTTATCGATCTCATTTTTTCATAATGATGCAGTCGTTGCTTGGTTTCATGGTGCAGTTCCGGACCTCCCAGGCTGGGTTCGGATTTTGGCCTCTACTTCTTCATATGTTGAACACAGCTGGCATGATTTGGCCAAAGGTAGATGGGAGGCCAAAAACCATGGTGAGTTCTGTTGTTTGCATACTTGTGTTCCTTAGTGAAATACTTACTCTTATTTTTATGTAGGCCTGGTAGACGTCGTTGCTATGCATCCGCCCCCGCCTGGTGAAGAAGAAATCCCAAATCCCGTTAAGGAGAATAAAAGGAAGAGGGGGAGACCCCAAGTTCCCCGAAGCTAAAGAAAAGCAAGATTCGAAAGCCTAAGTCCGATACTGTGGCCCTATCTCCGAAAATGAAACGTCTTCGTGCTGAGAACGAAGAGGAAGACGGCGAAGAGGGAGAAGATGATGGCTACCTGTTGTTAGCTCAGAAAAGAGGAAGCACTGATGCTTCGAAGGCCGTTGAACCGATGGTGGCAGATGCGGTTCAATCCCGAACTAAAGAAATTTCGGAGAGGAGCTCGAACAAAGTCCCCGAGCCATCAGGTGAAAAAAGTGTGCCTCGTCCCGGGGGACACTTGGTGGATTAGCTCGAAGAGCCTAATTCCGAGGCCCTTTAAAGATAGGATAATATCCCAAATGAATCACTTGGGGTAATCGATGTAGATGATTCGCCGTCGGGCCTGGTGTTCTCCGAAGGGCAATTACGGGATACCCAGACCATGAGGACTCCTGATGTGGGAACGACCCATGAAACGGGCGATAGTTTTCGGGAGTGCCTTGCAGGGATCGAAGATGGTCCCGATCCTGACGCCTCATTTATTTTTTATGAGGTCCAAAGGCTTCTTAAACAAGTAAGCTTTTTTTTGTCTTCATAATTATGCTCGAGTTTAATTATCATCTTTTTAAGTTTAACTCCTTTTCTTTGCGTGAAGGCCGTGTTGCTTCACCGGCAAGCATTTTCCAAATCTTGGGATGGTCTAGCCCAATGTGAAGCCAAACTTAAGAAGCTGGTGGAAGAGAGGGATGGCCTTAAGCGCCTTTATGCACATAAAAAAAGAGGAGGTCAGGGATCTTCGATTCGAGTTGGTGAAGTCTCATCAAGAACAGACCAAGCTAATTGAAAAGGTAATACAACTCTCGAGGATTTATTATGCCTTTATCTGATTATGTGACTAACACTTCAACTTTGCAGATCCAGCAGAAGGGAGAACTGGTGGAGCAGCTTCGAGAAGAGCTCAAGGTGAAAGAGGTCGAGACCCTAGGATGGAAACACCACATGGATCGTCTCGCCTCGGAGAAAGATACACTTCGGGAGCAACTGTCTTCATTCGAACACCAACTTCAAAAGGCGAAGGAGGAAATCCTGGCTCGAAGCTGCAAAATTGAGGAGCTTGAAGCTAAATCTGTTGTTGAGCTTACAAAGGCCAAATATGATGTAGAAGCCTTTGTGTCTTCGTATCGAGCTGACGCTGAAGCTGCTAACACTTGGGCAAAGGAGATATCTTCTGTGGCCGAAGTTAAACTATCATGTGCACTCGACCATGCCGACGATAATCCTGGAGAGAAACCCTCAAGGAGGTGCACGCTCGTGGCTTCGACTTCTCAGCCGATATTTAAGAAGCAAAGACTTTGGAAGAAGAGGCTGCCGCTTTGTTTTTCGATGACGAGGATCCAGCTAGCAGCTCCGAGGGTGGAGGAGACAAAGATGAAGTCCCCGATGAGGAGATTCCCAAAGATGTGTCTCCCGAAGATGCAGCTGCCGAAGATGTGGCCCCGGAGTAGATTTAGGTTTCTTTATTTTGTTTTTGTGTTTTTGTGCAAGGACCCCACGTGTGCATTGTAAATATCTCTTGTAAATACCTCTTATAAATATGAATAATCCCCTTTATTCATCTCCGATTAGTATTGAATTCCGCATTGTCTTTATCTTGAAAAAACTTTGATAACTTCAATGATCAAGCAAACATTGGATCGGATTCCGCATATTCCAATCCTTGGGGTTTTTAGTGATCGATGGGCGATCTTAGAATTTATGATAGAATACCTCTTAAGGTTTTTGTTAATCCTCGAGCTATGTTTAAGTCGATTTGATACGAGCTCGGGATTATGGGACTCTTGAGTCCGAGTTGAGTGAGAATAAGGTCTCGAACACCGCACGCTTCGGCCCTTAGGCTCTTTTAGGTCGGCCCTTAGGCTCTAAGACGGCTATAATTGTTACCTCTTTTTGGCTGAAAGACTTAGCTAATATTTCTTTATGCCTTAGCATGTTTTTATTGTCCCTTTTGGGTTTTTCAAAGGTTCGATCAATCGGAACCTTATTCGTAATCCGTTTGTGTTACGATAATTGAATACCTCTTGAGATTTGTTTTTTGAAGGCTGATTTTATCGAAGCCTTTATATTATTTGAGGGCTGATTTTATCAAAGCTCTTTTTGCTTTTGCCGAGGGTGGCCAAGTTTAACTGGTTTTTCAAAGTATTCGAAGGCCTTTAACTTATGGAGAAAGTTGCACGTCTCTGAGCCGGGTTATTTTGGCCGTAGCCTTTTTTATATGACCGTAGTCTTTTAATAAGGTCGTAGCTTTAATATGGCCATAGCCTTTAATACGGTCGTAGCCTTCATGTATGTCTCTTGGACTTGTTTCCCGATAACCCTTTGGACTTATTCAAATGGTTAGTCCTCGAGTATGATGGCCTTGGACTTTATGTCGAGGGTTGTCTCTTTAAGGTCTTATGAGTTTTAAGTTTGCATAGTTCGTATGTGTTTGACTATCGGTGATAGTCCCCGAGTTGTCGAGGTGTTATTGTGTCTTGGATCTTGAGCCTTTTCTCATATAGAATCGTAAGTATGGAGTAACAAATTTCTTCAAGACATGAGATGTTTAAATAGAAAAGGTTCTTCTTTCAATATTTCATATTGTGCGTAAATGTATTGCCTTCGAGGCTCGGTATTCCTATATGGGCACGGTTCCTTTGACCGTTTGGCCCATTACAAAATTTCCCTATCGAGGCCTTCTTAGGCGTGAAGTATTTTCCTATTTTCCTTGAAAATATCAATCCCCGAGGGGTGATGCCCCCCAGTATTCGAGGTGTATTTAAAAGAAGCCTTGGATACTGTTGAGTTCTCCTTAGGTAGCATACAGTTGTTTCCTCGTTAAAAACCTTGCCGGAAAAAACCATCTGGGATCTAACCCGATCCAAGGGAAAAAGAGTGCAACGCATGCTTTAAAACCTAAGATATTCGAGTTGAAGGATGTCTCGATGTCTTTGGTCGAGCACCTGCAGTGAGTTAGTCTCGAAAACAAATGGAAAAAGAGAGGATCATACCTTTAGAAATAATACCGTTTGAGTAGTGATACATTCCAGTACTTTGGTAGTTGTTCGCCTTCCATTGTGCTAAGTTTGTAAGATCCCTTCCCTATGACTCTGATGACTCGGTATGGTCCTTCCCATTTAGGGCCTAATGTTCCTTCCTTTGGGTCTCAAGTATTGAGGGTGACCTTCCTTAGAACTAAGTCCCCGATTCCGAAGTGTCGAAGGTCCGCCCTTCTGTTATAATACCTCTCGATCCTTTACTTTTGTGCGGCCATTCAGACAAGTGCAGCTTCTCGTTTTTCATCTAGTAGTTCGAGACAAGTGTTCATAGCCTTGTGGTTTGAATCCTCAGTGGTATGCTGAAACCTGACACTGGCTCTCCGACCTCGACCGGAATCAATGCTTCGGACCCGTATACCAAAGAGAAAGGAGTTTCCCCTGTGCTTGATTTTGACGTTGTTCGATATGCCGACAATACCTCGGGCAATACTTCTCTCCATTTCCCTTTAGCATCATTCAACCTTTTCTTCTAGTTTTGGATAATAGTTTTGTTGGTGGACTCGGCCTGGCCATTTGCGCTTGGGTGATACGGCGTTGATAAAATCCTTTTTATCTTGTGATATTCGATAAACTTTGTCACTTTGCTGCAGATAAATTGCTTCCCATTGTCGCATACTATTTCAACGGGTATCCTGAACCAACACATGATGTGGTCCCATATGAAATCTATGACTTCTTTTTCTCTTACTTTCCTGAAGGCCTGCGCTTCTACCCACTTTGAAAAGTAATCAGTCATGAACAAAATAAATTTAGCCTTACCTGGGGCCGTTGGCAGAGGGCTGACTATGTCCATTTCCCATTTCATGAAAGGCCACGGGGATAGGAACGAGTGAAGTTGTTCCCCGGGATGATAGATCATCGGTGCAAACCTCTGGCACTTATCATATTTTTTGACAAATTCCTTAGTATCTTTTTCCATGTTGTCCCAGTAATACCCTGCTCTAATAATTTTGTGAATCAAAGACTTGGCGCCGGAGAGATTCCCACAAATACCTTCGTGGACTTCTCGTAAAATGTTATTGGTGTCCCCCGGCCCCAAACATACCGCCAACGACCCATCAAACGTTCTCCTATACAATGTTCTGTCTCCATCTAATGCAAACCTAGCAGCCTTGGTTCATAGGGCCCTCGATTCTTTATGGTCCGATTGGAGTTTTCCATTTTCAAATAATCGATGAACTTGTTCCTCTAATATAAAGTCAGGCTCGTAGAATTTATCTCGGCATGACCCTCTTCAACCACAGATCTCGATAATTGAACGACAGTCCCCGGGACGATATCAATTCTTCAACCGAAGATACCAAATTAGCAAGTGCATCAGCCGCATTCTTTTTCTCTCGAGGTATATGGTCTAGCATCCACTCTTTGAAGCGGTGTAATGTTACTTGCATCTTGTACAAATATCTTTGCATTCTATCTTCTCGGACTTCAAAGCTTTTGTTTACTTGATTCACTACCAAAAGAGAGTCATATTTGGCTTTGACCTCTGCTCCCAGGGTTTTGGCCAATTCGAGACCTGTATTCATAGCCTCATACTCGGCCTCATTGTTAGTTAATCTAGAAGTTTTGATAGATTGTCTAATGACACTGCCCGTAGGTGGTTTTAAGACAATACCGAGTCCGGACCCTTTCACATTCGAGGCGTCGTTTGTAAAAAGGGTTCATACCCTTGATGATGTACCCGGTTTTAGTAGAAGTTCCTAATCTAATTTGGGTACTAGGGAAGGCGTAAAATCCGCCACGAAGTCTGCTAAAATTTGAGACTTGATGGTCGTTCGAGGTTGATACACGATATCGTACCCTCCAAGTTCGATGGCCCACTTGGACAACTGGCTCGAGATCTCGGGCTTATACAAAACATTTCGAAGTGGGTACGTAGTTAGCTCACATATAGGATGACATTGGAAATATGGCTTTAATTTTCCAGATGCGCTTATTAATGCAAGCGCTAATTTTTCTAAATGCGGATACCTGGCTTCAGCATCTCCTAAGGTTCGACTTACATAATAAATAGGAAATTGTGTACCTTGGTCTTCTCGAACCAGCACGCCACTTACCGCTACCTCGGACATAGCCAAGTATAAGTAAATTTTTCATCTTACTTCGGAGTGTGAAGTATCGGTGGGCTCGATAAATACCATTTTAACTCCTCCAATGCTCGCTGGCATTCTAGAGTCCATGCGAAGTCGTTCTTCTGTTTTCGTAGGGAGAAGAATTGATGGCTCCGATCCAATGACCTCGAGATAAATCGGCTTAGAGAAGTTATCTGCCCGGTCAGCCGTTGTACGACCTTCACACTATCCACGATGGTGATCTCTTCGATGGCTTTAATTTTGTCGGGATTGATTTCGATTCCCCTGTTTGATACCATGAAACCTAAGAACTTGCCCGAGCCAATCCCGAAGGCACATTTCTCGGGGTTGAGCTTCATGTTGTACTTTCTTAAGATCTCGAACATTGCCTGCAAATTAATCAATTGGTCCTATGCACGCAGGGACTTAACTAGCATGTCATCAATATAAGCTTCCATAGATTTGCCTATCTGTTGTTCAAACATCTTATTAACTAGGTGTTGGTACGTAGCCCCTGCATTTTTAACCCAGAGGGCATTGCATTGTAACAATATGTTCCATACTTCGTAATAAACGAAGTTTTCTCCTGGTCCTCCAGGTTCATTTGAATTTGATTGTACCAGAGTAGGAATAGAGAAAGGTTAGGATCTCGTGTCCATCCATGGCATCGATCACACAATCGATGTTAGGCAGTGGGAAAGAGTCTTTAGGTCAAGCCTTTTTCAAATATTTGTAATTTATACACATTCTACGTTTGTTTCCCTTTTTCGGGACTACTACTACATTGGCTAGCCACTCGAGGTATTTTACTTCCCTAATGTTGAGAAGTTTAGTTACCCCGTCCTTTATGAATGCGTGCTTCACCCCGGACAGGGGTCTTCTCTTTTGCTTTACCGGCTTGAACCTGGGGTCGAGACTCAGCCGATGGGTGGTTATCTCCGATGTTATCCCTATCATATCTAAATGGGACCAAGCAAAAAAATCTATGTTATCGATAAGGAATTGAATGAGTTTTTTCCTAAGTTCGGGGGTTAACCTCGCTCCTAGGTATACCTTCTGCTTAGGTTGATGCTCGATCAATATCACCTGCTCTAGTTCCACCTCGTTGTGTCCGACTCCTCGGGGGCGATANGGGGGGGGGGGGGGGGCTAAGGAAGTCTTCTCCTCATTCTCGGCTACCTATTCCTCGGATTCAATCGAGGATGTGGACTATGATTTCTATTTGGCCGTCTGCTTAGTTTTTATGCTCGACTTTTCAGAGATCGAATATGTCGATACTGGTGTCAAATCATGAATTGCAAACATCTCCTTAGCTGCATGTTGATCTCCGTACACTGTCTTCACACCATCTTCTGTTGGAAATTTCATCATTGATGAAGGGTCGAGGGTACTGACCTTATGCTGTGGATCCATGGCCACCCAAGCAATGCATTGTAACTCATGTCACCTTCGATGACATGAAATTTAGTGTCTTGTATAGTCCCAGCCACGTTCACTGGGAGGATTAATTCTCTCTTCGTCGTTTCGCTTGCCATGTTGAAGCCATTCAAGACTCGAGATGCAAGTATGATTTGACCTAGCATCCCGAGCTGCTCTACGACCCTCAACCTGATTATGTTCGCCGAGCTACCTGGATCCACAAGAATAGTGTTTAACTTGAAATTTATTTAACAAATTGAAATTACCAATGCATCATTGTGCGGCTGAGAGAGGCCTTCTGTGTCTTCTCCATTGAATGTAAGGGTTCCTTCCGGCACGTAGTCTCGAGTCCGCTTCTCCCTTGTAATTAACACTTTAGTGCATTTGAACATGGGTCCCTGCGGGACGTCGACTTCGCCGATGATCATATGAATAACATGTTGAGGCTCCTCTGGTTCATTCTTCCTATTGGCGTCTCTTTTCCTGAAATGGTTTTTGGATCTGTCATTGAGAAATTCCCGAAGATGTCCCTCGTTGAATAATCTGGCTACCTCCTCTCTTAATTGTCTGAAATCCTCGGTCTTGTGCCCATGCATCCCGTGATACTTACACATCAAGTTGGGATTCCTTTGAGAAGGGTCAGTTTGTATATTTGGGCCATCTGGTATCCCTGATCTTCCCAATGGCTGAAACGATCCCCGAGGAATCGATGCAGAAATTATATTCAGATATTCGAGGTGCCTCTGCCGATAGTGCATGACTATCAAATCCGGACTTACTCATGAATCCCTGAGGATTCTGTCCTCGATACACTCTTCGATCATTCCGAGGCACGTTGCGCCTCGAACTGTTTCTTCGTTCTTCCACATACGGCTGATATTGTTCCTTGTTCGACCTTGGTTCCTTGTCCGCGTCCCTCGAATCTTTTGCTGATAATATGTTCCGATAAACTGAAACCGAGGGGGCTCCCAACTGGTCGTCCTCGACCCTGATCTTCTATTGATAAGATTATGCATGTTTGACCACGTCATAGTCGGATACTCAATAAGATTCTACTTTAATTGTCGATATGCAATCGAACTCCGCTCGTTCAAACCCTGCATAAAATCCTGTACCTGCCCAGTCATCTGAGACCGGTGGTAATTCCATTCGCTCATTTGAAATCGGGATACGAACTCCCTTAACATCCCATCATTCCTTTGTATTATCTTAACAACGTCTGATTTCCTCGTTGCCACCTTTATGGCCCCGGCATCTGCTTTCACGAAGGCGTCTGCTAACATAGCGAACGAATCGATAGAGTTCGGGGGCGGATTGTGATACCAAATCATAGCTCCCTTTGACAAAGTTTCCCAAAATTTCTTCAACAGTACTGATTTGATCTTATCATCATTTAAATCATTTCCCTTAATCCCGCAAGTATATGAGGTAATATGTTCATTCGGATGGGTTGTCCCGTTGTATTTAGGTATATCGGGTATGCGAAACGTTTTAGGAATGGACTTCGGGGCCGCACTCGGAGGGAACGACTTTTGTATGAACTTTTTGGCATCCAAACCTTTCAAGACCGAGAATGCCCTCAGTATTTGGTCAACACGGGAATTATAAGTCTCAACTTTCTTGTCATTATCCTCAATCTTTTTTTCCGGATTCGATTCTCTTGGTGAGTTCCTCGAGCATCCTCATAATCGTGGGGCAGTCACCGATCCATTACCGTTTGATATTTCCCGTGCCGGTTCAGTACGTCGAGTATTTTCTGGTTCGGCTATACTCGGAGTTTTATTCTGACTTTGAAGTTGGGCAATGGCAATCTGTTGAGATTGTAGCATTTCGATAATCACTTGGAGGCTGACTCCCCCATCTCCTATGCCCTCCGTTCCTTGGCTCCCAGACCTGGCTTCCCTGCGTATACTTCCTCTGGGGTCTGCGCCTAAATCTGTATTCAAAGCAATGTGTGAACTAACATCAACTAGTTCCACATTTGGCATTTCCCCAGGGTTTATCAGTGGTACACCGACCCCTACATTATTGTTTTCCCCATGAAATCCAAGACCATCGTTGTTGTGAACATGTGCATTTTGCGAGTTTGACATGTTTTGGCCTGAGATAAAAAATTCTTAACAAGAAAAAGTGTAAAAATAACGTGTGTTATGAGAATCAATAATGAAATAATCACTATTATCTTTAGCCCCACGGTGGGCGCCAAACTGTTTACCTAAAAAATACGAGTAACAATTAAATTTGATTTGTGATTTTAAAGATATGTGAATAGTTCAATACCAATTAATAATCAAGAAATATGGAGTATAAATGAACAAAATAAGTGAATCAAATCAGTGTTACTTAAGCAGTTTCGACCTCGAGCTTAGTGACCTCAAGATGAATCAAGAACAATAAAGTAAGAACAATAAAGCTAAAGGACAACTCTGATGAACGATAAGTGAGAAAAGTAGGATAATATATTCTTTGCCAATGATTAGATGATCCTTACAAATGATTGGGGTCCCCTTTATATAGGAGGGAAAACCTAAATAAGGTACATTGCTATTTACATTAAAGAATCTTATTGGGATAGTTGTGTAACCACCTAGTACGGATTTGTACTAATTCGTATAAATTTATTCCGGAATTTACGCCATGATCTTGGGGACGTGGCAAAAATCTTGTCCTTCTGTAACAAACTCATAATGGTACTGTTCTTGAATTGATCGTACTCGTCTCCGATGTTCCTCGGGCATTAAGGTCTTCGAGCCTCTTATTCTGCCTTCGAGCCCGAGCCGGGTCTCTATCGAACTTCTGCTTCTGATGCGACATCTCGAGCCTACAAACTTGGGGTCATATGATTTTGGCCGTATACAGTGATATGTCACCCGCTAGGTTGGTAACTATCATATGTTTATGTAGATTTTTTTAAACTAGGTTAAATATTTGATCTTGCCACCCCCAGTCGCAAACAAGACAAAGGTGTCATGGCTAGTAGACCTTTTTTGAAAGCTTTACTCGTGTGTAAAATTCAAGACCTTGTCTGACTTTCCCTTTTTCGTTGTGCCTTTTATTTTCTTTGTTCCAGTCATTTTCCTGTTTGGCTACCTCCCAGTTTTCTGTTTGTCGTTAATTAATTTTTTATATTTTTCCCTCTATTCTATTTATTTATTTGCAATCTTTAGCAAGAACACTCAAAAAAGAGACTCCAAAATTTAAAGATTCCGCATAATAAGCATTTCTCTTATTCTCAAATAGTATTTTAGTTTTTTTCTTTCAAATAAAAAATTTGGGTCTTGACGGAATTTTGGACTGAGATTAAATTTAATTTTTATAATTTCTTTTTTTATTATAACATTTAAATTTGTGCTATTCTATAATTTTTAAATACAAATTAACTCTTTTTACCATTAAATTATGATGAATATTTTGCAAGCATTGCCTAGAAAAATATGACATTTATGATTTTAATTTTTGGGATTTTATAGTTTAGTTATTTTTGCATTTACTTATGGGGTATATTTTATCAATTGTAAATATATTTTTATTTTTATTGGTGGAATTCCCTTATGAAGATGTTATTTTTAGTTTTAGCATACAAAAAAGGTGTAGTTCCGTAGTGAAAATATTGATTTTACTTGTATTATTATATTAAAGGTGTGATTCCTTCTTCAAAATGCTAATTACATTTGTTTATTGATGTCTGAGATGTAATTTTCTTACAACAACAACAATATACTTAGTGAAATCCAATAAGGGAAATAGATGTAATTTTCATATTTTCAAATAAAAAATACCTATTAAATTTTTCGAATAAACTAAAAAAAATTAATCAAACAAACATTTCAAACAAACTCTATAATAATTATTACAAGGTGTACATTAAAGGAAATTGTGACACCCACCACCTTCAAATCCTAGATCTGCCTCTCTTCTGTTTGCTTGATAAAAATTCATACTAAGCCTTAAATTCTGTTAATCGAAACCGAGTCCTCTTGTTTTTGGAAATCTACTTATGTTTAGTTTAAATTTTAGCTCAAGCTTCAGGTCAAAAGAATGAATGTCAGAGAAAATGGGTGCCTTTTCTTCGTCGGTAAGGCCATGATTTCAAAACCAAAATACTTTGCTTTTTCATTGGAGGTACTAGATAGATATATGGACAGAAGATCTTCTGACTCCATTTGTACTGCACATTTTTTTTTTGGGAATACGGACGTATTCCGGGAGATCCCTCAGCACTGCATATTTATTTTGGGACTACAAACGTATTTTGGGAGATCCCCCAGCACTGCATATTTATTTTGGGACTACAGACGTATTCCGAGAGATCCCCTGTACTGCATAATAAATTTGGGACTACTGGACGGGATCCTGGTAGATTCCCCTGTTGATATATCTGTATTCGAAGCTGCTAATCTTCTATGCTTAGGTATCACAGGGTCACCTATACTCGAAGGATATTTATTTGAAAAGTTGTATTTGAAAAGTATGTATCTTAAAGAAACCATATTTGAAGAGCATTTATTCAAAAAGTATATTTGAAAAGCATTTATCTTGAAGAAACTATGTTTGAGAGACATTTATTGAAAAGTATATTTTAAAAGCATTTATCTTGAAGAGATATGGTCGAAGGACATTTAATTGGAAAGCTTATATTTGAAAAGTAACTATATTTAAAGAACTATGTTTGAAGGATATTTATTTGAAAGGTTTATATTTGAAGGAAGTATATTTCAAAAGAATTTCTTATTGGAAAGGATTATATTCTAAAGATCCCAATATGAAAACTTACGGGTGGAAGTTTACACTTGAAGGATTTGACTAATTTATTGGGATTGTTGGCTAAGGCCTGATGTGGACTTATTGCAGTGCTGAGTTACTACTTGTCTTTACTGCATTGTGATTTTTCGGAATTGGGTTGTGCTCCCGTCTATCCTTTTGTGTCTTATTATGGTGTTCCGCTACTTTTTTCCCTTCCTTATTGCAGTTGCTATGTTGTTAGCCATATCATGTAGTCCTTAGATAGAGGTCATATTTTTTCATTCCTATACTTATGCTTGTTCAATTTATTAGACCAGTGGGCGTCTTGACTAGTCCTCGTCACTACTTCACCGAAGTTAGTCTTGATACTTAATGGGCACCGCTGTGGTGTGCTCATACTACACTTCTGTACATTTTTGTGCAGATCCAGGTATTGATCGTTAGTAGTTGTGCGGATCCTTGCTGAGGAGACTCAAGGTAAACCTGCCTTTGCGTTCGCAGGCTTCGGAGTCACCTTTTTACTTTGTATTCAACTGTTTTTACTCATTTCCATACAGTTGTAGTTACAAGTGGTAGCAAACTCTGTAGAGCTTATGACTTGTACTACCGATTTTTAAAAATTGTAAATTCTGTAGAGACTTCTATATCGAGACTGTTAGATTTTCCTTTTTTTATTTGTTGTTATTCAGTACATGTTAGGCTTACCTAGTCCCTAAGACTAGGTTCCATCACGATACCCAAAGGAGAGGAAATTGGGTCGTGACAAGTTGGTATCAGAGCTCTAGGTTCATAGGTGCTACGATTCATAAGCAGGTTTAGTAGAGTCTTGCAGATCGGTACGAAGACGTCTGTACTTATCTTCCAGAGACTATGGAACTATATAGAAATTCCACCTCTTTCATTCCCTATCGTGCGACATTTATTCAGATCGAAGCACATATCATATGTTCCTTTTGCATACACTCGTGTATCATATTGCGCACCCGATATCAACTATGCACCAATGGTTCGTGATGCTGCGGAGGGACTATGAAGGAGCCAGGGATGCTTAAACATTGTCTCAACGTTTCGTCTATACTAAGAATGTAGAGGTATTACGAGACTCTTCAGTTGGTCACGTGGGGGTGCAACGGGTTCTGACATCTGGTTGATTGGTACGGGCTTAGGAAGGTTTAATTGGTTGACTAGTGGTCGCAATTGTGGTGGGCTCATGAAGTGGATGTTGATTGAGGATAGTTGGTGGTATTGGAGACTATTTTGTTCGCATGAGATTTCTACTCAGTGGAAGATACATTTTATCATTCAAGGCACTAGAGGGAGCGATATTTGACTGTCACGAGAATGGACGTGCGCTTAGTAGATGACTATGAGTACTTTGTGATTGGTGTTGTATGAGCTGTGAAGGTTATTTTTGTGGATCACCAGATGTTGTTTTCTATGGCTTCACGCCAAGTGGGGGAGTCCACTAGCGGCATTCAGATTGCAGAGTCAGGTGTTACATCAGTTTGGGCCGGAGATGTGTATATATATTTATAGTATTGGGAGGTTCCCCAAAATTTGCATATGATTAAGACATGAGATCTTGCATGGGATGATGTTGGGGCTTGTGGTGTTTCTACGTCATTAATGGATTTGCATTTCAGTATTCAAGGGTAGTCGGAGACACAACTTCAGATTCATAGAAGGTCTATTCAGCGTGGGCATCTTGGTTGCTGCATTACTGGGTGCTTCAGATGAAATACAGTGGTTTATGAGCTTCTGGGATACGTGGTTCGTGCTAGGATTTTCTGCATTGGGCTTTTGTTGGGATCATTGTGTATCGACAGGGAGAAGTGTTATCACAAAGGAAAAAGAGGAGTATTCGAAGAAATGGGTCAGCTCTGTGGTGTTGGGTCAGCATAACAATACTTTTTGAATGGGAATTCATTACCGGCATCTGTGTCAGTACTTTTGGGTTAGACAGTTTGTGTGATTCGGTTGAGTTGGGGAGATGCGGTCCTGATGGCTTAGTTGCGTGCGGGCGAGTCTCGGATAGTTCCCGATGGTGTTGGCCACAACTTGAGTCGAGTCTGCTACGGGCATGAGGGATATTTTGTACATTATAGCTTTCTCCTGGATGGATATTAGAAGATAATAGAATTTTGACACTAATGTACATCATAGGCGAAGAGTGTGCATTTCAGGAAGGCACCTTGTGTTATGGGTTGCAGATGCTTGGCTAGTGATATGGTAATTACGGGGTTGTGAGGCTTCCGAGGTTCAGATTTCGTAACGCGACTGGGAATTTACATGGGTGCTTCAGTAAGATGATGGGATGTGAGTGATGTATAAGTCATTTGAGTAGCTTAGTTGAGTTCGGGTATGGAAATTTTGGTATTCCGGAGGGCTTGGGGGTAGGTGTCCCATATGCAAGCTATTTCTTGTTTGCGGATTGTGAGGAAACATTGAGAAAGCGATAACTGATAGCATATATTATCGATAGGTTGCTATGGACTGTTGGAAGGATATTTACCTAATTGGGAAGAATCGGGATTTGGTTGGGGGTTGTTTGAAAGCTCAACGAGAATATGTATTTTATATTAGATCAGGATTGGGTACTCTTGTGAGCGTGATATACGGTTATGTTACCGGGCATAATGGATATTATTTGTGCCCTGGTTTATGTTATGTGCTACTCTCTTATGCCGTGATGGGCTGTGAAGTTGTATGATTATTCTCCACGCACGTTGTAATTCTGTTCAGGCATTATGGCGATATGGGCAAGATAGCCCTCGTGATGTTGATTGCTCACTGCACCTTATTTGTGCTTGCTTTCTTCCATGTTTTATTATTTCTATTCATTTTCCCATAATTATACTTGTGTACTCTGTTGTGCTTGACATCAGTATTCATATGATCAGTGAAACCGAGCACTTTGGTTTGATGAGTATTTGGGAGCGGGCTGCACGCAACAGCGAATGTTATGTGGGATACCCTTTCCTTATGTTTATATTGTGCCTTTTTTTCCCACTGTGGGATAAGTTGATGAAACTGTACTTTGTCATTATATCTGTTTCACTTGTTAGATAATCCTCGCACCTTGCTTTCCTTCTATTTTTCTTCATGCCTGGGTTATTGCTTGTTGGGTGTACGGACCCTGTTAGGTGAGAATTTGTCTAATTACGTGATGAGTTGTTAACTAGGCTGCTGGTATTGGATGAGAAGAGGTTCTTAGACCTGAGGTTTGCACTATCGTACTGGGGTGAGGAGTGGTTGGAAGGATGATGATATTTTTGCTCAGATTTGGGCAATAGCTCTTGAGGGACGGGGGAGCTTCTTGGCTCATTGACTTCATGGGCGGTTGCAAGTTTCTGCATGTTTCTTGGTTCATGGTCAACGTGGTAGAAGTACGGAACAAGGTTCTATTCAATGTGAAGAATAATGGCGGCATCCAGAGTGTTATTGGGTAGCTATGATGATCACAAGATATTACTACGAGCATTTTGAGTTGTGTGGAACAGCATGTGATTGTGCCCTGGGTTGAACTTGTAGCTCGGTTCAGCTTGATCAGTTTTGTACAGTGTGATGATGCGAGATTCGGGTCCTATGATGAATTTCAGATGTCGAGATTTGGGTTCTGTAGTAAGTTTATGGACTAAGGATGAAGTGAGATCTTCAGTTAAATTGCGTTGTCAATCCTATATAGGTTTGGGTGATGGGGAATCACCCTCGGGTGTATGTATGGTGAGCTCATGCAGTGGTTTGATGGCTTTGGAACAACCCTTGGCACATTCGAGGACGAACATATGTTTAAGTGGAGGAGAATGTAACGACCTGACCGGTCGTTTTGAGAATTTTCACTTCGCGCGATAGTTTGGGGGTAAAAGTAGCTCTGTATGATGTATTAGGACTTGTGTGCAAAATTTGAGTTCATTCCAAGTTGATTTGATATGTTTCAGCGCGAGTTTTTGGAAGTCGAAAGTTTGAAAGTTCATTAAGTTTGATTTGGGGTGCGTTTCATCGTTTCAATGTTGTTATGAGTGATTTAAGGTCTCGAGTAGGTCCGTGTTTTGTTATGGGACTTGTTGTTATGTTCTTACGGGGTTTCGAGGGGCTCGGGTGAGTTTCGAATAGGTTTGGGCTGTGGTGCGCTCGTTTTTCTTATGTTTCGACGTTGTTTTTTCAAGCATAAATGGTACCACATTAAACAAATGAGCTCCAATTTCTGTTTTGATTGAAGCACTAGATCCGTATCGTAATTAAGGATCCATATAAAAAAGAATCGTCAAATTTGGATATCGTATGAGGATTTATGGTCATTTACTAAGATTTGGGCTGCCAGATTTTTCAGATTAATTATGAAATTGCCACTAACTTCGTATTTAAAAATCTGCACTATTTTCAAATATTGAAACCAACAAATCTCCTTCATTATAAGGTCAAATGAAGTGATTTAAAATCCTAACTTGACTGAAATTTTACGAGTAATCCATTGGAGTATCAAAAGTAAGTTTCAGGATCGTTTGGCATGCAAGATGAGGCAGAATAGCTGGGCAAAAATACTTAATATCGAAAGTTTGTTCATTTTTTCGATATTTTTCACTATATGGATTGGGATTGGGCTGAGCAATGGTGAATTGGTAAAGGAAAAACTAAATTGAGTATTGAATTGGCCGAATTGAGGTAAGTATCTTTCATAACCTTGTGTGGGGAAACTACCCCTTAGGATTTGAGTCTTCTATGTCGATTGTAGTCCGTATATGTAAGGTGACGAGTGCGTTCCCGGACTTAATTGTGGGAAGTTGGACTTTTAGGGTCCTTAGGTCCTTATATTTACCGTTTATGAAGTTGTTCTTGATACGTTGGGTTCCTACTTGCTGGTTTCACTTCTACATACTTTAATTAGGGATAATTGCTTTAGGATTCCCTCTTATTGTCTAATTGAAGTTTATTTGACTTAACTGAAGATTTTACCTCTTCTATCGTCATGCTATATTTTTTTATAAACTGCCTATCTTTGAAATTATTATTATCTATTTAGCCTTAATTGGAGTTTCAATTATCTTCTGCTGCTTATCCTTAATTGAATTTTGGATATTTTTCGTAATTTCTCTACCTCAAAAGGAGTTTAGATAACCTTTATCTTAGATGACTTGCCTTTATTTGGAACTATTTGACTCGTGTTGGCTTCTTATTGTTGACTTGAATATTGTAGATTCGCTACTACGTTTTTGCTTTTCCTGGTTAAGTTGTTCTCTTTATGCCTAGCATTCTTTAAAACCGTGATTATTCCTTGTGGACGAGTTCTACCGTTTCTTTGTGATTTAAAGTTCTTGTAGTGATTTGCTCGTCGTACTTTGTATTACTGTCATTGTTGCTTTGTACTTGTTGTGGTGATGTACGAGTTTTCTGCGGTGCTATAATTGTTGTCTTTGTTGGTTGCGCTGCATATTTACTTTGGGACTACGGGCGTATTCCCCCTTGTACTGCTTATATTTTTGGGACTACAGACGTATTTCGGGAGATCTCCTTGTACTACGTATTTATTTTGGGACTACGAACGTATTCTTGGAGATCTTCCAGCACTGCACATTTATTTTGGGACTACGAACGTATTTCGGGAGATCCCCCAGCACTGCATATTTATTTTTGGACTACAGACGTATTCCAGAAGATCCCCCTGTACTGCATAATAAATTCGGGACTACGGTACGGGATCCTGGTAGATTCCCCTGTTTATATATTTGTATTCGAAGTTGCTAATCTTTTATGCTTAGGTATCACAGGGTGACCTATACTCGGAGGATATTTATTTGAAAAGTTGTATTTGAAAAGTATTTATCTTAAAGGAACCATGTTTGAAGAGCATTTATTCAAAAAATATATTTGAAAAGCATTTATCTTGAAGAAACTATGTTTGAGAGACATTTATTGAAAAGTATATTTTAAAAGCATTTATTCTTGAAGAACTATGGTCGAAGGACATTTATTTGGAAAGCTTATATTTGAAAAGTAACTATCGTTAAAGAACTATGTTTGAAGTTATTTATTTGAAAGGTTTATGTTTGAAGGAAGTATATTTTAAAAGAATTTCTTATTAGAAAGGATTATATTCTAAAGATCCCAATATGAAAACTTACGGATGGAAGTTTACACTTTAAGGATTTGACTATTTTATTGGGGTTGTTGGCTAAGGTCTGATGTGGAAATTATTGGAGTGCTGAGTTACTACTTGCCTTTACTGCATTGTGATTTTTCGGAATTGGGTTGTGCTCCCGTCTATCCTTTTGTGTCTTATTATGGTATTCTGCTATTACTTGTTGTTTTTTTCCTTCCTTATTGCAGTTGCTATGTTGTTAGCCATATCGTGTAGTCCCTAGATAGGTGTCATGTTCTGTCATTCATATACTTATGCTGGTTCAATTTATTATACCAGTGGGTGTCTTGATTAGTCCCCGTCACTACTTCACCGAGGTTAGTCTTGATACTTAATGGGCACCGCTGTGGTGTGCTCATACTACACTTCTGCAAATTTTTGTGCAGATCCAGGTTTTGATCCTTATTAGCTGTGCGGATCCTTGCTGAGGAGACTCAAGGTAAACCTGCCTTTGCATTCGCAGGCTTCAGAGTCACCTTCTTACTTTGTATTCAACTGTTTTTACTCATTTCCAAATATTTGTAGTTAGAAGTGGTAGCAAACTCTATAGAGCTTATGACTTGTACTATCGGTTTTGGAAAATTATAAATTCTGTAACGAATTGTATATCGAGACTGTTAGATTTTCCTTTTTTTATTTGTTGTTATTTAATACATGTTAGGTTTACTTAGTCCCTAAGACTAGGTATCATCACGATACCCTACGGAGGAGAAATTGGGTCGTGACAATTAAAGGAGTGTGTCATAGGTATTTGACCTCAAGGTCAGGGGGTAAACTATGTATTATGCCGTTAAATTTATTAACTGAAAGGTTTTAATTATGTCGAACAATTTGTTGTTGAATTTAGGGTGTTAAGAGGCAACTGTAATACACACACTTAATTTTTTTAAAAGTTTTTCGCGGACAATCTGGATAGTGTTTAATTGGCACAAATGGAGTTTAGTTGGAGTGCCTGATAGGAACAATCCTATCTTTAGGTTTCCAAATAACAAAAAAGGCCAAGTTTAACGGCCCACTTATGTATTCAAAGAGATGACTTGGGTCGAGTTATGGGTAGAGGGAAAATGAACCGGGTAAAAATAGGGGAACAAAGGACATTTTTTGTTACACCCCATGTATTCGTACGTATGAGTACGTCGTAAGTCAATTGATGTAAGCGCAGAAATAAGATAATATTTGAAATTACATAAGGTAAGTTAATCATGTTAACATGCAGGTTACAAATATTTAAGATCCTGAATAACAAGTACTAAGAAGGTTGGAAGGCTTAGAAGCTAAACAAATTGAAGAAAATAAGTCTCGTCAAAAGTCGACCAGTTGAGAATATTATAACATATAATTTGGGGTGAGACTAGGGTGATTAACATGGTAAGAAGGTTATGCTATGAGTTATTTTGTTCATATCATATCCGGGTGTTATGTTTTTAAGTCAAGCGAGTTGTGAAACAAAAGTCTGCAAAGGTCATCACAAGTTACATTCGTAAATGTGCTGAAAATAAGATCAAATGTAACTGTGATTGTCTCCAAATATACTTAGAGTTATGGGGAGATCAACCCATAAAATTGAATATCTATGAATATATTTTCTAACTCATTAAATTGTTTTTCAATACGACATCGGAGTAGAGAGATATTTGCAGTTTCGCGAGACTGCAGACTGCATAGTTGACAAGTAGGTGTGTCACTAAAGCTTTTTGAGCAATACATTTCATGTATTATATGAAGTCTTTTTGGGACATATTATATACCAAATTTAAGGTCTTGTAATTTCGTTTCTAACTCTCTTAATCATTAATTCATACGATATCAGGATAAAAAGATATAAGCGTCGGAAGAAGGGTCAATCCTAGGGTGCCAAGCTAGCACCTCTTTGACTTTTCAAAAGTTGATATTTATAGGTTTTAAATCGTTTTTCTCTTCATTTTTCATAGAACAAGACCATAGAAACCCCATAAACTTACCTTTAAGCTCTATACAAGGGCTCCAAAGAAGATTAACATCCCGGTTAGGAAATCAAGAAGCGATAACTTTAGAACGATCCCTACGACGTAAGTATCGCTATATCGCCTCTCTTTTTCTTTGTGTTTGAGATTTGGAAGGTACTTCATAGTTAAGATAACGCCTATTTTATGTATTTAAGATTTTAAATATCAAGGGAGGTTGATAAATTTATTTCCTAATAGTTAAAACTCACGGGGCGGTGATCGGAAGCCGTTAGTTTGATTTATTTCACTTTTAGTCGTCCGTTTTGTAGTCCACTCATCTTAGCCTATTGTGCTACTGATTTATGGAGTTTTGAAGGATAAAGGGTGTGGAGAAATTCCGCATGTGGTAGGGTAGTGGGCTGGTCGCTCGTCGTTGCAATATCAAGCTAATTAATAACTTGTTGATTGGGTGTGTTATGATATGTTTGGAGTTTTTGCTGTATTAAAGGTCCCGAATTGTAGTTAGCTTATTTTTGAGTTGCTGGTTGTATTGTGTGGTTGTCTCGCCTATACTAGGCTTGAGGGAGCAGTAAAATCAGGGAAAATGTTGCTCGTTTTATGTTAGAATCGAGTTATCATTTCAAATACGTGATATACTAGCGCCATCTAAGTTGTACATATATTTCTTTGTTATTGGGTTGGCGCGCTAGTTGTCGTAAGCTTGTTTTTGAGTTGCATTGACGACTTGAAATATGTTAAGGCTTAACATTTTCTTCATTTTGGCATGATCCCATAACTACATGTGTTTAATAACGAGACATAAAAAGAAGTTCGTATTCCTGACTTATGTACATTATCCTAGTATTATAAGTTACAGTATTCTCCCTTATCGGGACTTCATATTCAGTTTAGTATTGTCTTATTTAAACCAAGGAAGTAGAGAGTCTATATATACAGTATTACAGTATTTTCACCATCATCGAGCTATAATCTGTGGGTCAGGCACTTATTGGGCAACCTCTGAACAGATGGTAAGTTATATACCGAGTCTACTGTGGCCGAGTGCCTATGAGCAAGCCTACTACGGCAGAGCAGTTACACATACCGAGCCTTATAAGGTCGGACAACTATTTTACTTACTATATTGAGAAAGATGAGTCAATATCAGCTGGTAAGCATATCTTCAAATTATATTTGACTCCCAGGTACTTTTAGTTATTATATTATCAGTCAGTTTCAACTTTCAATTATTATGCTGTCTTACATACTCGGTACATTATTTTGTACCAACGTCCTTTTTTGCTGGGGATGTTACATTTCATGCCTGCAGGTCCTGATAGACAGCTGGATAGACATTCCCTTTAGACAAAGTCAAACATCAATTTGGTTGGTAAGCTCCACTTCCTCACAGTTACAAGGTCTATACCTTGGAGTCTATATATATATATATATATGTTTGATGGGTAGGTCGAGGCCCTGTCCCGACCATGATACACATCAGTTATCCCTAGAGGTTTATAGACGAGTCTGTTACATTTTTATATCAGTATTGTGGCTTTACCAGCCCTATGTAGATGGTTAGTTTGGTTTTACTGGTTGTAGACGTTATTTTCAGATGATTCAGAATATGACCTCATTGGTCTAAGTTGAGGGTTACCCCTACAAAGTTCACAGTTACAGAGTGGTACGCTCGAGTCGAGTATGGCACGGGGTGCCAGCCACGCCTCTTCAGGTTAGGGGCGTGACAAACTTGGTGATAGCTCCATGGACAAGGATAAAACTTTAGAAGCACCAAGAAAGATATTCACAAAGTCTCAATCTTAGGAGAAGCAAGACAAGGTTGGGCTTCAATGGGAGATGAAAAAGGTGCTAATGGTGGAAGAATAGCTCAAGAATTATGGAGAGGATTCAGCTAAGTGCTACACTCATTTCATGTGTCCAAGTCCAAGTCCAAGAGGAGCTAGAGTGGGTTCCAAGCACCAGCCAAGAAGGGCTTAAATTAGGCGCCTAAATCAACCTACAAATGAGCAAACTTGGCGCCTAAGTCAGCTCAATGAGGGGCGGCCAAGATATTGGAAAAAGAGTTAAAGTTCCTTATTTTGTTTCCTAGTTTGTTAGGACATATTTGATGCTTTCCTAGGTAGTTAAGGTTTTGTTTTATTTTCCTAAGACTGTTGAAATTACTTTCCAAGATTGACTTGGTTTTTATTTCCTAGAGTTTTACCTTTTTCTATGGTAGTTGGACTTGTTGTCTAAAGTAGTTAAGGACTTTATTTTCTTAATTTTTAGGTAGAATTTCGTGACCCCCTCCCTATATAAAGGGGTATCTTCTTTGATTTTAGACTTAAACTATTATCAATAAACATTGTGAGATTTTTCTTGCACTCTTGTGTGTGGCTACTCTTGGATTTATTCTGCAACCTTCAAGACTCAACTTAAGGTGGTAAGATTAAACTCTTTCGAAATCTTAGATCACTTCTAGGTATTCAAGAAAGGTGATAAGTTTAGGCTTATTGTTGTTCTTGATATTCTAAAGGGTTGAGTTTCACAATCTATCTCTTGCTTTTATGCCTCTACCAAAGGTGGATAGTTCTTCGTTAGCTAATTGTTGTTGTTAGGATTCAAATTCAAGAATAGACTTCTTTAATACAAGAAACACTTTCTTGAATTCAATCTACTTTAATTTTTCGTCTTTTTTTGTTTCTTTATTTTCTTTCTGTTTCCGCACGTTTTTTGATTTTTTTTAGTAATTCTTGGACCCCTATCGTATTGTTATCAAGTGGTATCAGAGCATAGGATAATCAAGATTTCAATCTTGATAATCTTGGGAGGTTCTTGAGCAAAAAAAATGAAAAATGAAAATCAGCCAAAAAAGTGTTATTGCTCATTATTATTTTTAGAATTCAAGTATTATTTGGTTTTCAAGTCAAGAAAGGAAACAAGAACAGGGGGTCCTTGTTCTTGAAGATTAAGGAAACTTCTTTTGGGTTTCTTAAAATTCTTTCCTTTTTCGTTTAACACTAACCAATTCATATTCTTTCAAAGTTTGGTCTTCCACTTTCTTTTTCTTTTTCTCACTTCAAATTCTTATCACTAAGGGTGTGACTTGTAAGGTTTATTAATAAATATAAAAATTAACGATCAAGAGTTGCTTTGAGTGAAAAAAGGAAAGAGAGGTGAGAACATTAGAGGAAAAAAAGTCAAATTTGAAAGATATGTATCTTAGAAGAAATATGTATCTTTCAAATTTGAAGAATAACTCTAATTTATTGTGGCTCTTTTGTGTGAGCATGTATTTTCTTTGTTTAATCATTCAGTTGATGTTACTTGACTATTAATTTCCATGATGCTTCTTAATTAGCTGGCTGCTTTGAAATTGTGTAAATAACGGAGAAGTACATCAGGAGGTTGAATTGATTACATTGACATGATCTTATTTAGTTTATATTAGCTTGAAATTGAAAGCAGTTTAGTTGGGCGTTGGGTGGTACTGTGACACAAGAATCCAATCGGAATTAAGTGATTTAGGCTTAATGAATGACGTGAAGTGTTGATAGAAAAATGAGCATGAAATTATGTCTTATTTTATTTTAGTTTATTTTATTGCTTTAACCGCTAGCTGCTTTGGGATTTTTCAAATCTATCATTGTGATCGTGTACACGTTAGCGTGACATAATTATATTTTTTTTTAAAATAAACTAAAGTACACATTCGCGTGACTTTGGCCAAACTTTTCTTAAATAATTAAGCGTGATAAATTGTGTACACATACACGTGACATGATTTAAGCGTCAATTTTCAAAATAAACAAAAGTACGCGCTCGGGCGATTTTGGCCAAATTGTTTCTTAAATAATTAAGTGTGACAAATCATGTACATGTTCACGTGACATGATTTCAATTTCTTTTTACAACCAAAAAAAAAAACACGCTTGCGCGATTCTATTTTTCCAAATGAATTAAATGTCGTAAATTATGTATACGTTTGCGTGGCATGGTTTTTGACACACACAATTTCCACGGGTGTACGCATACGTAACCCGCCTTAAGATAACTCTTTAAATAAAATTGAATAATGAAAGCGGTAAAGATGTAAATGCACTCAGGTACTAAAACCAGTAATTAAGCAGTAAGACAAGTATAAATCATTAAGCGACCGTGCTAGAACCACGGAATTCGGGAGTGCCTAACACCTTCTCTCGGGTTAATAGAATTCCTTACTCAGTCTTCTGGCTCGCAGAATTTTAACAGAGTCAAATTTTCTCAATTTGGGATTTAAAATAAACTGGTGTTGGGACACCATAAATATTCCAAGTGGCGACTCTGAAAAACAAATAAATAAATAAATCCCAAAATCGAATAATGCCACTTAAATTGGAAAAACACCTTTGTTACCCTTACCGGGCGAAAAAAGGAGGTGTGACATCTGTTTTGAATGAAGTAAAATAGTATCTAAATAAATAAGGGAAGACTCCATGAATCTGCGAACGCCAGCAGATCTACCTCGTGTATTCGCATAAAAACTCAACTATGCTCAAAGAATCAGTTTTGACCGGTACCTGGATCTACACAAGAAGTGCAAAGTGCAGTATAAGTACAACCGACCTCATATACTGAGTAAGTGCCGAGCCTAACCTCGTCAAAGTAGTGACGAGGCTAGGAAAGGACACTACATAAAACCTGGACATGTATAAACATACTAGCAACAACAATAGCAATTAAAGAGTTAATATTATATCCAATAATGGGAAGGGATCATGCTATGGGGAATTTAACATAAGGAGTGAGAAAAACAACAAGACAGCAATAAACAGTAATCCACAATAATTTAAAGCAACAAGAATAGAAAAGGAAATCGCACGGCACCACCCTTCGTGCTTTTACTCTCATCCTCCCCATATCATAAATAAGCATACATGGAATCACCCTCCATGCTTTTACTCTCACAATGTATTTCATTTGGGCACGACATCACCCTTCGTGATTTTACTCTCACAATGTATTTCATTCAGGCACGGCATCACCCTTCGTACTTTTACTCTCACAATGTATTTCATTCAGGCACGACATCACCCTTCGTGCTTTACTCTCTTCCTCATAATAGAATATATTTGGATCATACACGGCATCACCCTTCGTGCTTTACGCTCCTCTTTACCAATCACAGAATCATTAACAACATACAAAGAGGAATTTCGCAGGAAATCGATATTTCATCATAGTTTCTATTTTCATTTATCATTTCAATCTCAATTCAATATTCACAATATCATCCATCATGGTGGAACCGGGTACCAAACTTCCAACATTTCAACAACAACGATAATCACAAGTAATAGGCTTTACAACTACCAAAATAACAAGAATTTACTTTCACTCGCATGTTATGACCTGACCACAATATATAGGTACTCGTCACCTCACCTATACATTAGATTTAGCAACAAACAGGTAACAAGTAGTCACACAATACATATTCCCTCAAGGTAAGGTTACACACAATACTTACCTCGAATTCACCGGTCACTCACTGCTCAAGCACTGCTTTTCCTTTAGAATTGGGCTCCAACTCACTCGAATCTAATCAAAATTGCGTTCATTATCGTTAATTATTGCTAAAGGTATTAACTTTAATGAAAAACTATGATTTTCCTATGTTTTCTTATCAAAATATAAAAATCGACCCGGGGCCCGCTTGGTCTAAAATCGAGATTCGGACCAAAGTATGTTTACCCATTCTCCCTCGAGCCTGGATATACCATTGGTTTTGGAATCCGACCTCAATTCGAGGTCTAAATCCCCAAATTTTGAAATTCTTAAGTTCTACCCAAAACCCCATTTTTTACCATGAAAACTCTAGATTTTTGGTTGAAATGTTGTTAAAAGGTTTTAAGGATTGAAAGGAATTAGTTAGGGATCACTTACCAATGATTTGGATAAGTTTGGTCTTTGAAAAATCGACTATGGAGGTTTAGGGTTTTAGAGAATTAAAAAATGGGTGAAAATCCCGTCAAAAATCTGTTTTAACAGGTTGCGGGTATCGCAATTGCGATAAGGGGTTCGCAACTTCGAACCCTTCGGATTTTAGCAGTCATCGCAAATGCGATGAAAATGTCTCATTTGCAACATATGGGGAGTTCGCATTTGCGGCCAAAAATTTCGCATTTGCGAGATCTGAGGCTGGCTCAGGACTTCGCATTTGCGAAGCCTGATCTCGCAATTGGGAGATCATAGGCCTGCCAACACCAGACATCAGCTGTGCAGATTTTTCTAAGTCTAAAAACTATGTACCCTACCCAAAACTCACCAGAGCCCTTGCGGTTCCAAACCAAATATGCACGTAAGTCTAAAAATATCATATGGACTTGCTTGTGCGATCAAATCATCAAAATAACATCAAAACTACAATTTAACCTCAAAACTCAAGATATTCTCAAGACTTTTCAACCGGACGTCCAAATCACGTCAAATCAACTCCGATTCTCATCAAACTTCACAGATAAGATTTCAATATCACAACAAACTTATTCCGGGCTCCGAAATCAAAATACGGGCCCGACACCAACAATTTAACCTACTATTTCATTTCTTTATTTCATGTAATAACCAGCACAACAATTTTTGAAAAAAATTATTTTCTAAGGCTAGGGACCTTGAAATTCAATTCCGGGGATACGCCCAAGTCCCCTATTTTACAGCGGACCTCTCGGATCGTCAGAACACAGATTCGGGTCCGTTTACTCAAAATGTTGACCAAAGTCAACTAAAACAAAACTTTTAACTCTAAAAATTATTGTTTCTCATATTTTCACATAAAAGCTTTCCAGATTCACGCCCGGACTACGCACGCAAATCGAGGTAATTAAAATTAGTCTTTTTAAGGCTAATGAGTCTGGAATGGAGTCTTAGTTCATAAGATGACCATTTTGGGTCATCACAATCTCAACCTCTAAAACAAGCGTTCGTCCTCAAACGGACATAGAAAATTACCTGAACTGGCAAACATGTGGGGATATCAACTTTGCATGTCCGACTCAGACTCCCAAGTAGCATCCTCAGCAGGCTGACCTTTCCACTGAACTTGAACTAAAGCTTAACTCTTTGACCTCAACTGACGAACCTATCGGTCTAAAATGGCAACCGGCTCCTCCTAATAAGTCAAATATTTGTCCAATTAGACAAAACTGAAATCTAACACGTGGGACGGGTCACCATGATATTTCCGGAGCATAGATACATGAAATACCGTATGAACTAAGGATAACTCTGGAGGCAACGCAAGTCTATAAGCTACCTCCCCCACTCTATCAAGAATCTCAAATGGTCCGATATACCTGGGGCTCAATTTGCCCTTCTTCCCAAATCTCATAACACCCTTCATGGGTGATACCGAAGTAATACCCTTTCTCCAACCATGAATGCCACATCACGAACCTTACGGTCGGCATAACTCTTTTGCCTAGACTAAGCTGCACGAAGTCGATCCTGTATAACCTTGACCTTATCTAAGGCCTCTTGGACTAAGTCTATACCCAATAACCGAGCATTTCCTGGCTCAAACCACCCAACTGGCAATCTACACCTTCTACCATATAATGCCTCATAGGGAGCCATCTGAATGCTCGACTGATAACTATTATTGTAGGCAAACTCTGTTAACGACAAGAATTGATCCCAAAAGCCTCCAAAATCAATAACACAAGTGCGGAGCATATCCTCCAAGATCTGAATAATACGCTCGGACTGTCCATCCGTCTGAGGATGAAATGTTGTGCTCAACTCAACTCGTATACCCAACTCTCGCTAAACTGCCCTACAAAAGTGCGAGGTAAACTGCGTACCTCGATCAGAAATAATAGAAACGGTCACACCGTGAAGGCGAACAATCTCTCGAATATATATCTATACATACCGATCCGAAGTATAAGTACTTGCCACTGGATTAAAGTGTGATGATTTAGTCAGCCTATCCACAATAACCTAAACGACGTCGGACTTCCTCTGAGTCTGTGGGAGTCTAATAACGAATTCCATAGTGATACGTTCCCACTTCCACTCAGGAATCTCTATCTGCTGAAGTAAACCACCGAGTCTTTGATGCTCATATTTCACCTGTTGGAAATTCAAACAACGAGCCACATAGAAACAATATCTTTTTTCATCCTTCTCCGCCAATAGTGTTGCCGCAAGTCCTGGTACATCTTGGCAGCACCCGGTTGAATAGAATACTTAGAACTGTGAGCCTCCTCAAGGATCAACTCACAAAGTCCATCAATATTAGGCACACATATATGACCCTGCATCCTCAAAACAATGTCATCTCCAACTGTAACCTTCTTGGCACCACCGTACCGAACTGTGTCCGTAAGGACCTTCAAGTGCGGGTCATCATCCTGCCAATCTCTGATATGCTCGAATAAGGAAGACTGAGCAACTGTACAAGCTAGAACATGGCTGGGAGAAATGTCCAACCTCACGAACTAATTAGCCAGCGTCTGAATATCTAAAGCTAGCGGTCTCTCACCAACTGGAATAAATGCAAGGTTGCCCATACTTACTACCTTCCTACTCAATGCATCGGCCACCAGATTGGCCTTCCCTGGATGATATAATATAGTGATGTCATAATCTTTCAATAACAAACCATCTTCTCAGTCTCAAATTAAGATCCTTTTGCTTGAACAAGTACTGGAGGCTACGATGATCAGTGTAAACCTCACATGGCACACCATAAAGATAGTGCCTCCAAATTTTAAATGCGTGAACAATGGAAGCCAACTCCAAGTCATGAACAGGATAATGCTTCTCATGAAATTTCAACTGCCGAGACGCATATGCTATCACTCTACCATCCTGCATCAATACTGCTCCAAGCCCAACACGGGAAGCATCATAATATACTGTAAAAAATCCTGAACCTGAACACCAACACCGGTGTTGAAGTCAAGGCTGTCTTGAGCTTCTGAAAGCTCACCTCACACTCATCTGACCATTTAAATAGGGCACCCTTCTGATTCAATCTCGGCATCGAGGCTGCTATAGACGAGAACCCCTCCACAAAACGACGGTAGTATCCCGCCAAACCCAAGAAGCTCCTGATTTCCGTGGCTGAAGTGGGTCTAGGATAGTTCTTGACTGCTTCTATCTTCTTAGGATCTACCTGAATACCCTCTTCTGATATGATATGACCCAAGAAAGCTACTGAATTTAACCAGAATTCATACTTTGAAAATTTTGCATACAACTGATTATCCCTCAAAGTTTGGAGTGCTATACGGAGTTGCTGCTCATGCTCCTCCCGATTGCGGGAGTATATAATAATATCATCAATGAACACAATTACGAAGGAATCCAGACAAGTCTTGAAAACCCGAATTATCAAATCCATAAAGGCTGCTGGGGCATTACTCAAGCCAAAAGACATCACCAAAAATTCATAGAGCCCATACCTTTTCCGAAAGGCTATCTTAGGAACATCGGACGCCCTAATCTTCAACTGATGGTAGCCTGATCTCAGATCAATTTTTGAAAACACACTGGCACTCTGAAGTTGATCAAATAAATCATCAATTCTCGGCAATGGATACTTATTTTTGATAGTAACCTTATTCAACTTCCGGTAATCTATACACATTCTCATTGATCCATCCTTCTTCTTTACGAACAAAACTGGTGCACCCCAGGGCGAGACACTAGGCCTGACGAAACCCTTACCAAGCAGGTCTTGTAACTGTTCTTTACATTTTTTCAATTCTGGTGGGGCAATCTGGTACGGAGGAATAAAAATGGTCTGAGTGCCCGGAGCAACATCAATACAAAAATCGATATCCCTGTCGGGTGGCATCCCCGGCAGGTCTACAGGAAACACTTCGGGAAACTCCCGAACAATAGGCACTGACTCTATTGAAGAAATTTCGGCATCAGAATCATGAATATGAGCCAAATAAGCCAAACATACCTTCTCAACCATGAGACGAGCCTTGGCATAAGAAATAACTCTGCTAGGAGAATGACCAGGAGTCCCTTTCCATTCTAACCGAGGCAATCCCGACAAAGCTAAAGTAATTGACTTGGCATGACAGTCTAAGATGGCATAATAAGGTGACAACCAATCCATACTCAATATGACATCAAATTCGACCATGTCAAGAAGCAAAAGGTCTACACTAGTTTCAAGACTCTCAATAACGACTACGCACGAACGATATACATGATCTACCGCAATAGCATCCCCACCGGCGTAGACAATGAGTCACGGGGCACAACCAAATACGAGGCAAAATATGATGACACATAAGAATAAGTAGATCCCAGATCAAACAAAACTAAAGCAACTCTATTACAAACTGAAATGGTACCTGTGATAATTGCATAGGAGGACTCCGCCTCGGGTCTGGATGGAAATGAAAATAATCGGAGCTGGGCCCCACCACCCTGAACTACGTCACCAGGAGGACCCCTGACAGGTGGACCTCAATCTCTAACGGGCTGGCCTCCACTTCTAACGGGCTGGCCTCCACCTCTGGCTACCTGACCCCTACCCTTAGCTGGCTGGGCAACTGGTGCCGGAACTATAGCACGAGAATTCTGGTTCTGAGAATTACCCAACGCATGAGGGCAATACCTAGCAATGTTCCTCGGGTCACCACAACTATAACAAGACCTCGACTGTCGAGACTGTTGGACGGCAAACTGACCATGTCGACCTGGATACACCCCATGAAAGCTCTGGAGAGGAGGTGCATCAATAGGGGCTGACTGATCAAAATAAGGAAAATGAGATCCACGACCACCTAGGAGCCCCCTAGGACGTATGAAGTGCTGAACTAAATGGCCTGGAAGGATGGCCTCTGCCCTAAGTACTCCCGCCTCTATATGAGAAACCATTGAATCCACTGGAATAGCGAGGTCTCTTTTCTGACCCCTGACCTCCCATCCCAAGAACCGACTCAACTCTCCTCGCCACATTGGCCGCATCCTGAAAGGAATCTCAGCCCCTGTCTCTTTGGCCAACTGCAACCGGATGGGCTGAGCAAGACCCTCAATAAATCTCCTAAAACTCTCTCTCTCTGTGTGGGTAAAAAAAGAATAGCATGACGAGCCAAATACACAAAGTGGTTCTCATACTGGGTAACTGTCATGCCGCCCTCCTGAAGACGCTCGAACTGACGACGCTTCTCTTCTCTAGTAGTGATAGGCAAAAATTTCTCCAAAAATAGGTGAGAAAACTAATCCCAAGTGAGAAGAAGTGACCCAGCTAGTCTAGTCAACAAATAATCCCTCTACCATGTCTTGGCGGAACGAGTCATCTAAAACGTAGCGAAGTCGACCCCATTGGACTCCAAAATACCCATATTACAAAGAACCTCATGAAAGTTGTCCAGATATTCTTGAGGATCCTCTAAAGTAGTATTACTGAAGTGACCAGGGAAAAGCTTGATGAACCTATCTAGTTTCCACAAATCATCGGAAGTCATAGTTATCCCATCAGCAATCGGGGCTGTAACAACTATCTGAACTACCCCAACAGGGTTGCTGCTGAGGTCTGGACCTGAGGAGTAGTCTGATCAGGAGTGTGGGTAGCAAAAGTTTGGACCCCTCCTCCAGCCTGAGATACGGCTGCTGCAATAGGGAGTGCGCCAGTCTAGGCTACCTCCATAAGGCCCACTAATCGGACCAAAGTATCCTGAAGCACCGGGGTGGCAAAGAACCCCTCTGGGACCTGAGCTGGTCCAGTTGGAACGTTCTGAGCTGGAGCCCCTGCCTCGGCCTCTGACCCTAATAGGATCTGTTGCTGCTGCTGGAGGACCGGATTGTTGGTCAGTAGAAGAGGAAGCATATGTTCTCGCCATCTGCGAGAGAATAGAAGAGTTCAATCTGTATTTTTCTGAGATATCAAGAATCGCACAAAAGTGTAGAAATAAAATGAGTTAGTTCCTAACTTCATAGCCTCTGAGAGATAAGTACAGACGTCTCCATACCGATCCCTCAGACTCTATTAATCTTGTTCGTGAATTATGAGACCTAGGTAACCTAGAGCTCTAATACCAACTTGTCACGACCCAAATTCCAAACCCACGGGATCGTGATAGCGCCTAACACAATACTTGCTAGGCAAGATAATGTTAGAAGTTCACTAACCATTTCCTTAAATTTTAACACAATAGAACAATTTAAAATAAACAGGAAATCTGATAATTCCCAATAAGTGACTTCATGAATAACATTTGAAATAATAATACGAACCACAAACTAATACTAAAATATATCGCTACCCAGAGTCTAGTGTCACAATTCACGAACTACTAAAGAGTAGTACGATTAAATGGGCTGAAAGAAATATGTCTCTTTTTTGAATGAAGTAAAATAGTATCAAAATAAATAAGGGAAGACTCCAGGAATCTGCGCACGCCAGCAGATCTACCTCGTGTCTTTGCATAAAAACTCAACTATGCTCAAAGAATCAGCTCTGACCAGTACCTGGATCTGCACAAGAAGTGCAGAGTGCAGTATCACTGCAACCGACCTCATGTACTGAGTAAGTGTCGAGCCTAACCTCGACGAATTAGTGACGAGGCTAGGACAGAACACCACATAAAACCTGTACATGTATAAACATACTGGTAGCAACAATAACAATTAAAGAGTTAACATTATATCCAATAATGTGAAGGGATAATGCTATGGGGAATTTAACATAAGGAGTGAGAAAAACAACAAGACAGCAATAAACAGCAATCAACAATAATTTAAAGCAACAAGAATAGAAAAGGAAATCGCACAGCACCACCCTTCGTGTTTTTACTCTCATCCTCCCCATCTCATAAAAAAGCATACACGGCATCACCATTCGTGCTTTTACTCTCACAATGTATTTCATTCGGGCACGGCATCACCCTTCGTGCTTTTACTCTCACAATGTATTTCATTCGGGCACGGCATCACCCTTCGTGCTTTTACTCTCATAATGTATTTCATTCAGGAACAACATCACCCTTCGTGCTTTACACTCTTCCTCACAATAGAATATAGTTGGATCATACACGGCATCATCGTTCGTACTTTACACTCCTTCTTACCAATTCATAGTTTCTATTTTCATTTATCATTTCAATCTCAATTCAATATTCACAATATTATCCATCGTGGTGGAACCGGGTACCAAACTTCCAACATTTCAATAACAACGATAATAACAAGTAATAGGCTTTACAACTACCAAAATAACAAAAATTTACTTTCACTCGCATGTTATGACCTGAACACAACATATAGGTACTCGACACCTCACTTATACATTGGATTTAGCAACAAAACAGGTAACAAGTAGCCACAAAATACCTATGCCCTCAAGTTAAAGTTAGACACAACACTTACCTCGAATTCACCAGCCACTCACTGCTCAAGTACTTGTTTCCTTTAGAATTGGGCTCCAACTCACTCGAATCTAATCACAATTGGGTTCAATATCGTTAATTATTGCTAAGGGTATTAACTTTAATGAAAAACTATACTTTTCCTATGTTTTCTTATCAAAATATGAAAAATCGACATCGGGCCCGCTTGGTCTAAACTCGAGGTTCGGACCAAAATCCGTTTACCCAGCCTCCCCCGAGCCCGGATAAACCATTGGTTTTGGAATCTGACCTCAATTCGAGGTCTAAATCCCCAAATTTTGAAATTCCTAAATTCCACTCAAAACCCTCAAAGTTTTACCATGAAAACTCTAGATTTTTTGTTGAAATCTTGTTAAAAGTTGTTAGGGATTGAAATGAATTAGTTAGGGATCACTTACCAATGATTTGGAGAAGTTTGGGTCTTTGGAAAATCGCCTATGGAGGTTTAGGGTTTGAGAGAATTGAAAAATGGGTGAAAATCCCGTCAAAAATCTGTTTTAACAGGCTGCGGGTATCGCAATTGCGATCAGGGGTTCGCAACTACGAACCCTTCGGATTTTAGCAATCATCGAAAATGCGATGAAAATTTCGCATTTGCGACATATGGGGAGTTCGCATTTGCGGCCCAAATTCTCGCATTTGCGAGATGTGAGGCTGGCCCATGACTTCGCATTTGTGAAGCGTGAACTCGCAATTGCGAGATCAGACGCCTACCAACACCAGGCATCAGTTGTGCAAATTTTTCTAAGTCTAAAAACTCGGTAGCCTACCCAAAACACACTCGAGCCCTCGAGGCTCCAAACCAAACATGCACGCAAATCTAAAAACATTATACGGACTTGCTCGTGCGATCAAATCATCAAAATAACATCAAAACTACAAATTTAACCTCAAAACTCAAGATTTTCTCAAGAACACTCAAATTTCTAACTTTTCAACCGGACGTCCAAATCACGTCAAATCAACTCCGATTCTCATAAAACTTCATAGATAAGACGTAAATATCACAACAAACTTGTTCCGGGCTCCGGAATCAAAATACGAGCCTGACACCAACAATTTGACCTATTATTTCGTTTCTTTATTTCATGTAATAACGAGCACAACAATTTTTGAAAAAAATTATTTTCTAAGGCTAGGGACCTCGAAATTAAATTCCGGGTATACGCCCAAGTCTTCTATTTTACTGCGGACCTCGGATCGACAGAAAACAGATTCGGGTCCATTTACTCAGAATGTTGACCAAAGTCAACTAAAACAAAAATTTTAACTCTAAAAATTACTGTTTCTCATATTTTCATATAACAGCTTTCTGGATTCACGTCCGGACTACGCACCCAAATTGAGGTGATTAAAATTAGTATTTTTAAGGATAATGAACCTGGAATGGAATCTTAATTCATAAGATTACAATTTTAGGTCATCACAATCTCCACCTCTAAAACAAACGTTCGTCCTCAAAAGGACATAGAAAATTACCTGAACTGGCAAACAAGTGGGATATCTACTCTGCATGTCTGGCTCGGACTCCTAAGTAGAAACCTCAGCAGGCTTACCTTTCCACTGGACTCAAACTGAAGGATAACTCATTGACCTCAACTGACGGACCTGCCGATCTAAAATGGCTACCGACTCCTCCTCATAACTCAAATCTTTGTCTAATTAGACAGAACTGAAATACCGGATGAACTAATCTAACACGTGGGATGGGTCACCATGATATTTTTGGAGCATAGATACATGAAATATCAGATGAACTAAGGATAACCCTGGAGGAAACGCAAGTCTATAAGCTACCTCCCCCACTCTATCAAGAATCTCAAATGGTCCGTTATACCTAGGGCTCAATTTTCCCCTCTTCCCAAATCGCACAACACCCTTCATGGGTGATACCGAAGTAATACCCTTTCTCCAACCATGAATATCACATCATGAACCTTACGGTCGGCATAACTCTTTTGCCTAGACTGAGCTGCACGAAATCGATCCTGTATAACCTTGACCTTATCTAAGGCCTCTTGGACTAAGTCTATACCCAATAACCGAGCCTCTCCCGACTCAAACCACCCAAATGGAAATCTACACCGTCTACCACATAATGCCTCATAGGGAGCCATCTGAATGCTCGACTGATAACTATTATTGTAGGCAAACTCTGTTAACGACAAGAATTCATCCCAAGAACCTCCAAAATCGATAACACAAGTGTGAAGCATATCCTCCAAGATCTGAATAGTACGCTCGGACTGTCCGTCCATCTGAGGATGAAATGTTGTGCTCAACTCAACTCGTATACCCAACTCTCGCTGAACTACCCTACAAAAGTCCGAGGTAAACTGTGTACCTCGATCAGAAATAATAAAAACGGGCACACTGTGAAGACGAACAATCTCTCGAATATATATCTCTGCCAACTGATCTAAAGCATAAGTATTTGCCACTGGAATGAAATGTACTGATTTAGTCAGCCTATCCACAATAATCCAAACAGCGTCGGACTTCCTCTGAGTCCGTGGGAGTCTAACAACAAAGTCCATAGTGATACGCTCCCACTTCCACTCAGGAATCTCTATCTGCTGAAGTAAACCACCGGGTCTTTAATGCTCATATTTCACCTGTTGGAAATTCAAACAACGAGCCACATAAGAACCAATGTCCTTTTTCATCCTTCTCCACCAATAGTGTTGTCGCAAGTCCTAGTAGATCTTGGTAGCATCCGGGTGAATAGAATACTTAGAACTGTGAGCCTCCGCAAGGATCAACTCACTAATTCCATAAATATTAGGCAAACATATACGACCTTGCATCCTCAAAACAATGTCATCTCCAACTGTAACCTTCTTGTCACCATCGTGTCGAACTGCGTCCCTAAGGACCATCAAGTGCGGGTCATCATCCTACCAATCTATGATATGCTCGAATAAAGAAGACCGAGCAACTGTACAAGCTAGAACATGTCTTGGAGAAATGTCCAACCTCACGAACTGATTAGCCAACGTCTGAATATCTGAAGCTAGCGGTCTCCCACCAACTGAAATAAATGCAAGGCTACCCATACTTACTACATTTATACTCAATACATCGGCCACCACATTGGCCTTCCTTGGACGATACAATATAGTGACGTGATAATCTTTCAATAACTCTAACCAACTCCTCTGTCTCAAGTTAAGATCCTTTTGCTTGAACAAGTACTGGAGGCTACGATGATCAGTGTAAACCTCACATGGCACGTCGTAAAGATAGTGCCTCCAAATTTTCAATGCTTGAACCATGGCGGCCAACTCCAAGTCATAAGATAATGCTTCTCATGAACTTTCAACCGCCATGACGCATATGAAATCACTCTGCCATCCTGCATCAACACTTCCCCAAGCCCAACATGGGAAGCATCACCATATACTGTAAAACATCCTGAACCTGAACACCAACACCGGTGCTGAAGTCAAGGTTGTCTTGAGCTTCTGAAAGCTCACCTCACACTCACCTGACCATTTAAATAGGGCACCCTTCTGAGCCAATCTCTTCATCGGGGCTGCTATAGACGAGAGCCCCTCCACAAAACGACCGTAGCATCCCGCCAAACCCAAGAAGCTCCTGATTTTCGTGGCTGAAGTGGGTCTAGGCCAGTTCTTGACTGCCTCTATCTTCTTAGGATATGCCTGAATACCCTGTGTTGATATGATGTGACCCAAGAAAGCTACTGAATCTAACCAGAATTCACACTTTGGAAATTTTGCATACAACTGATTATCCCTCAAAGTCTGGAGTGCTATACAGCATGCTGCTCATGCTCCTCCCGATTGCAGGAGTATATAAGAATATCATCAATGAACACAATTACGAAGGAATCTAGAAAAGACTTGAAAACCCGATTCATCAAATCCATAAAGGCTGCTGGGGCATTACTCAAGCCAAAAGACATCACCAAAAATTCATAGTGCCCATACCTTTTTCGAAAGGCTGTCTTAGGAACATCGGACGCCCTAATCTTCAACTGATGGTAGCCTGATCTCAGATCAATTTTTGAAAACACACTGGCACTCTGAAGTTGATCAAATAAATCATCAATTCTCGGCAATGGATACTTATTTTTGATAGTAACCTTATTCAACGTCCGGTAATCTATACACATTCTCATTGATCCATCCTTCTTCTTTACGAACAAAACTGGTGCACCCCAGGGCGAGACACTAGGCCTGACGAAACCCTTACCAAGCAGGTCTTGTAACTGTTCTTTACATTTTTTCAATTCTGGTGGGGCCATCTGGTACGGAGGAATAAAAATGGTCTGAGTGCCCGGAGCAACATCAATACAAAAATTGATATACCTGTCGGGTGGCATCCCCGGCAGGTCTACAGGAAACACTTCGGGAAACTCCCGAACAATAGGCACTGACTCTATTGAAGAAATTTCGGCATCAGAATCATGAATATGAGCCAAATAAGCCAAACATACCTTCTCAACCATGAGACGAGCCTTGGCATAAGAAATAACTCTGCTAGGAGAATGACCAGGAGTCCCTTTCCATTCTAATCGAGGCAATCCCGGCAAAGCTAAAGTAATTGACTTGGCGTGACAGTCTAAGATGGCATAATAAGGTGACAACCAATCCATACTCAATATGACATCAAAGTCGACCATGTCAAGAAGCAAAAGGTCTACACTAGTTTCAAGACTCTCAATAACGACTACGCACGAACGATATACATGATCTACCGCAATAGCATCCCCCACCGGCATAAAAAAGGAGTCACGGGGCACAACCAAATACGAGGTAAAATATGATGACACATAAGAATAAGTAGACCCAGGATCAAACAAAACTAAAGAAGCTCTATTACAAACTAAAATGGTGTCTGTGATAACTGCATCGGAGGACTACGCCTCGGATCTGGCTGGAAATGCATATAATCAGAGCTGGGCCCCACCACCTTAAACTACATCACCAGGAGGACCCCTGACAAGTGGACCTCAACCTCTAATGGGCTGGCCTCCACCTCTAGCATTCTAACCTCTATCTTTGGCTACCTAACCCCTACCCCTAGCTGGCTAGGCAAGTGGTGCTGCAACTGGTGCCGGAACTATAGCACGAGAATTCTGGTTCTGAGAATTATCCAACGCATGAGGGCAATACCTATCAATGTGCCTCGGGTAACCACAAGTATAACAAGACCTCGGTTGTCGAGACTGCTAGACGGCAAACTGACCCTGTCGACCTAGATACACCCCCTGAAAGCTATGGAGAGGAGGTGCATCAATAGGGGCTGACTGATCAAAATAAGGCAAATGAGAGCCATGACCACCTGGGGGCCCAAGGACGTCTGAAATGCTGAATTAAATGGCCTGGAAGGATGGCCTCTGCCCTGAGTACTCCCGCCTCTAGATGAGGCACCATTGAATCCACCAGAACAGCGAGGTCTCTTGTCTAACCCCTGACCTCCCATCCCAAGAACCGACTCAACTCTCCTGGCCACATTGGCCGCGTCCTGAAAGGAAATCTCAGCCCTCGTTTCTTTGGTCATCTGCAACCGGATGGGTTGAGCAAGGCCCTCAATAAATCTTCTAACTCTCTCTCTATCTGTGTGGGTAACAAAATAATAGCATGTCGAGCCAAATCCAAAAAGCGGTTCTCATACTAGGTAACTGTCATACCGCCCTCCTGAAGACGCTCGAACTGACGACGCTTCTCTTCTCTAGTAGTGATTGGAAAAAATTTCTTCAAAAAGAGGTGAGAAAACTGATCCCAAGTGAGAGCAGGTGACCCAGCTGGTCTAGTCAACAAATAATTCCTCCACCATTTCTTGGCGGAACCAGTCATCTGAAACGCAGCGAAGTCGACCCCATTGGTCTCATAAATACCCATATTACGAAACCTCATGACAGCTGTCCAGATATTCTTGAGGATCCTCTGAAGTAGCACCACTGAAGTGAATAGGGAAAATCTTGATGAACCTGTCCAGTCTCCACAAAGCATCGGAAGTCATAGCTGCCCCATTAGCAATCGGGACAGCAGCAACAATCTGAACTACCCCAACTGGGTTGGCTGCTGGGGTCTGGACCTGAGGAGTAGTCTGATCAGGAGTGTGGGTAGCAGGAGTATGGACCCCTCCTCCAGCCTGAGATACGGCTGCTGCAACAGGGAGTGCGCCAGTATGGGCTACACTCTCCATAAGGCCCACTAATCGGATCAAAGCATCCTGAAGCATCGAGGTAGCAATGAACCCCTCTGGGACCTGAGCTGGTCCAGTTGGAACGGTCTAAGATGGAGCCCCCTCATCAATCTCAACCTGGGGCTGCAGTATGAGCAACAAGCTAAGTCCTGCCCCTGCCTCGGCCTCTGACGTGGCCTCGGCCTCTGCCCCTAATAGGAGCTGTTGTTGCTGCTGGAGGACCGGATTGTTGGTCAGCGGAAGTGGAAGCATGTGTTCTCGCCATCTGCGAGACAATAGAAGAGTTCAATCAGTATTTTTCTAAGATATCAAGAATCGCACGACAGAGTAGAAATAAAATGAGTTTGTTCCTAACTTCATAGCCTCTGAGAGATAAGTACAGACGTTCCCTACCGATCCCTCGGACTCTACTAAGCTTGTTCGTGAATTGTGAGACCTGGGCAACCTAGAGCTCTGATACCAACTTTTCACGACCCAAATTCTCAACCCACGGGATCGTAATGGCGCCTAACACAATACTTGCTAGGCAAGCCAATGTTAGAAATTCACTTACCATTTCCTTTAAAAATTTACTTAACACAATAGAACAATTTAAAATAAACAGGAAATCTGATAATTCCCAATAAGTGACTTCATGAATAACATTTGAAATAATAATACGAACCACGAACTAATACTAAAATATATCGCTACCCAGGGTCTGGTGTCACAATTCACGAACTACTAAAGAGTACTACAAATAAATGGGCTGAAAGAAATATGTCTCTTTTTTTAATGAAGTAAAACAGTAACTAAATAAATAAGGGAAGACTCCAGGAATCTGCAGATGCCAGCAGATCTACCTCGTTTCTTCGCGTAAAAACTCAACTATGCTAAAAGAATCAGCTCTGACCAGTACTTGGATCTACACAAGAAGTGCAGAGTGCAGTATCAGTACAACCGATCCCATGTACTGAGTAAGTGTTGAGGCTAACCTTGGCGAATTAGTGACGAGGCTAGGACAGGACACCACATAAAACCTGGACATGTATAAACATACTAGTAGCAACAATAACAATTAAAGAGTTAAAATTATATCCAATTATGGGAAGAGATCATGCTATGGGGAATTTAACATAAGGAGTGAGAAAAACAACAAGACAACGATAAACAGCAATCAACAATAATTTAAAGCAACAAGAATAGAAAAGGAAATCACACGGCACCACCCTTCATGTTTTTACTCTCATCCTCCCCATCTCATAAAAAAGCATACACGGCATCACCCTTCATGCTTTTACTCTCACAATGTATTTCATTCGGTCACGGCATCACCCTTCGTGCTTTTACTCTCACAATGTATTTCATTCAGGCACGGCATCACCCTTCGTGCTTTTACTCTCACAATGTATTTCATTCAGGCACGACATCACCCTTCGTGATTTACACTCTTCCTCACAATAGAATATATTTGGATCATGAACGGCATCATCGTTCGTGTTTTACACTCCTCCTTACCAATCACAAAATCATTAACAACATACAAAGAGGAATTTCGCAGGAAATCGATATTTCATCATAGTTTCTATTTTCATTTATCATTTCAATCTCAATTCAATGTTCACAATATTATCCATCGTGGTGGAACCGGGTACCAAACTTCCAACATTTCAACAACAACGATAATAACAAGTAATAGGCTTTACAACTACCAATATAACAAGAATTTACTTTCACTCGCATGTTATGACCTGACCACAACGTATAGGTACTCTTCACCTCACTTATACATTGGATTTAGCAACAAAACAGGTACAAGTAGCCACGTAATACCTATTCCCTCAAGTTAAGGTTAGACACAACACTTACCTCGAATTCACCGGCCACTCATTGCTCAAGCACTAGTTTTCCTTTAGAATTGGGCTCCAACTCACTCAAATCTAATCACAATTGGGTTAAATATCGTTAATTATTGCTAAAGGTATTAGCTTTAATGAAAATCTATGTTTTTCCTATGTTTTTTTATCAAAATATGAAGATCGACCCCGGGCTCGCTTCGTCTAAACTTGAGGTTCGGACCAAAATTCGTTTACCCATTCTCCCCGAGCCTGGATATACCATTGGTTTTGGAAATCGACCTCAATTCGAGGTCTAAATCTCCAAATTATGAAATTCCTAAGTTCTACTCAAAACCCCCCAATTTTTACCATGAAAACTCTAGATTTTTGGTTGAAATCTTGTTAAAAGGTTTTAAGTATTGAAAGGAATTAGTTAGGGATCACTTACCAATGATTTGGATAAATTTGGGTCTTTAGAAAATCACCTATGGAGGTTTAAGGTTTAAGAGAATTGAAAAATGGGTGAAAATCCCGTCAAAACCTGTTTTAACAGGCTGCGGGTATCGCAATTGCGATCAGAGGTTTGCAACTACGAACCCTTCGGATTTTAGCAGTCATCTCAAATGTGATGAAAATGTCGCATTTGCGACATATGGGGAATTCACATTTGTTACCAGAAATCTCGCATTTGTTTCCAGAAATCTCGCATTTGCGAGATCTGAGGCTGGCCCAGGACTTCGCATTTGCGAAGCCTGAACTCGCAATTGCGAGATCAGACGCCTACCAACACCACACATCAGTTGTGCAGATTTTTCTAAGTCTAAAAAGTCTGTAGCCTACCCAAAATACACCCGAGCCCTCGGGGCTCCAAACCAAACATGCACGCAAGTCTAAAAATATTATACGGACTTGCTCGTGCGATCAAATCATCAAAATAACATCAAAACTACAAATTTAACCTCAAAACTCAAGATTTTCTAGAGAACACTCAAATTTCTAACTTTTCAACCGGACGTCCAAATCACATCAAATCAACTTCGATTCTCATCAAACTTCATAGATAAGACTTAAATATCACAACAAACTTGTTCCGGGCTCCAGAATCAAAAATACGGGCCCGACACCAATTTTGACCTATTATTTCATTTCTTTATTTCATGTAATAATCAGCACAACAATTTTTGAAAAAAAATTGTTTTCTAAGGCTAGGGACATCAGAATTTTGTTCCGGGCATACGCCCAAGTCCCCTATTTTACTGCGGACCTCCCGAGATCATCGGAACACAGATCCGGGTCCGTTTACTCAAAATGAACAAAGTCAACTAAAACCAAAATTTTAACTCTAAAAATTATTGTTTCTCATATTTTCACATAAAAGCTTTCCGGATTCACGCCTGGACTACACACGCAAATCGAGGTAATTAAAATTAGTCTTTTTAAGGCTAATGAGCCTGGAATGGAGTCTTAATTCATAAGATGACCCTTTTGGGTCATCACAATCTTCACCTCTAAAGGGGGGGTGGGGAAATGATGTTACACCCCATGTTTTCGTACGTAAGACTAAGTCGTACATCAATTTATGTAAGCTCAAAAATGAGATAATATTTGAAAGTACATAAGGTAAGTTAAATATTACCATGGAGGTTACAAATATTTAAGATCACTAATAACAAGTACCAAGAAGGTTGGAAGGCTTAGAAGCTAAACGAATTGAAGAAAATAAGTCTCATCAAAAGTCGACCAGTTAGGAATACTTTAACATGTACTTTTGGGGTGAGACTAGGGTGATTAACATGATAAGGTGGTTATACTATGAGTTATTTTAGTCATATCATATTCGTGTGTTATATTTTGAAGTCAAGCGAGTTATGGAACAAAAGTTTGCAAAGGTCATCACAAGTTACATTCATAAATGTGCTGAACATTAGGGAAAATGTCACTGTGATCTATGAGTCTATTTTCTATGGAATTAAACTGTTTGTCAATACAACATCGGAGTAGAGAGATATTTGCAGTTTCGTGAGACTGCACAGACTGTATTGGTGACAAGTAGGTGTGTCACTGAAGCTTTTTGAGCAATACGTTTCATGTGTTATATGAGGTATTTTTGGGACATATTATATACCAAATTGAAGGTCTTGGAATTTAGTCTCTAACACTCATAATCGTTCATTCGTACGACATCCGGATAAAAAGATATAAGCATGGGAAGAAGGGTGAATGCTAGTTTACTTTTCAAAAGTTGATATATATAGGTTTTAAATCGCCTTTCTCTTCATTTTTTTATAGAACACGGCCATACAACCCCCATAAACTTACCCTTACTCTCTCTACAAGGGTTCCAAATAAGATTAACATCCCGAGTACGAAATCAAAAGGCGATAACATTAGAACGATCCTTACGACGTAAGTATCGCTATATCGCCGCTCTTTTTCTTTGTAGTTTGAGTTTTGGAAGGTACTTCATAGTTAATAAAATGCCTACTTTCTGTAAGGTTGATAAATTCATTTTCTAATAGTTAGAATTCATGGGACGGTGATCGGAAGTCGTTAGTTTTATTTATTTCACTTTTAGTGGACTGTTTTGTAGTCCACTCGTGTTGGCCTATTGTGCTGCTGATTTATGGAGTTTGGTAGGATAAAAGGCGTGGATAAATGTCACGACCCGAATTTTCCATCGTCGGTATAGTGATGGCACCTAACATTGAACCCGCTAGGCAAGCCAACATTACCAGTTATTCTACATTATCTCTTTATTTGTAGCAATTAGTTAGTGACATACAAGATCAGCGGAAATAAAAGTACGGAAGAAATATAATCCAACAACTTAATTAGATATTAACACAAAATTCATAATAACAACTCCCAGAACTTGGTGTCACGATTTCACAGACTATCTACGAATACTACAAATAAGGGGTTTGAACAAAAGTAAATACATTTGTTTCTGGAATAACTATAACAGAATAAAAATGAAGTAGAAGGGGATGCCAAGGCCTGTGGACGCCTACAGGACTACCTCGGGTCTCCATTGGACTGAAGGCAGCAACCTCGATCTATGGTCCATAGGGTCCTACACCAGGATCTGCACAAAAGTGCAGAGTGTAGCATCAATACAACCGATCCCATGTACTGAGTAAGTGCCGAGCCTAACCTTGGCGAAGTAGTGACGAGGTTAGGACATGACAACCAAATTCAACATGTGCAGTTTAACAATATACGGAGAAAAATAATACAACGAGAAATAGACAGTAAGCATAAGGGAAAAGGGGAACATGCTGAGGGGAGGAAATATCAAATAATGAAAGTAACAAGGTAAGGCACAATTTAGATATCAATTTAAGCAATGGAATAGTAATACGAAAACAAGTGCACTGCATCACCCTTCGTGTTTTTACTCTCGTCCTCACCATCGGAATCAATATATTCGTCACGGCATTACCCTTCGTGCTTTTACCTCACAATATCATGGCACGGCATTTTTCTTCGTGCATTATCTCTCATATCATGGCACGGCATCACCCTTCGTGCTTTTACATTCACTCAAAATCTCACGCACGGCATCATCCTTCGTGCTTTTACACTCTTCCTCGCCCAAACACATCAAATGATAGCAATTCTACAAGGAACAATATAACGGAGTAAACAGAAATAAACCATAACCTCCCCGCAAGGGAGTCAACGGTAGAATTAATACCATCCCGGCAAGGGAGTCAACAGCTATATCCAATCTCACTTAGTGCATAACTTCACATAAAAATCTTGGACTGAAACTAATACTCAACACTATTCAATATCAAGGAAATTCCACCAACATGGATAACAATAAAGTGAAACTCAAGTATTACTTAACGAAAAACAACATAGATCACAATATTCGACTCACGGGCATGCTCGACACCAACGTATAGGTACGCATCACCTCACCTATACGTTGAACATGATACTTAGACACAGTAAATAGGACACAACACATATTCCCTCAAGCTAAGGTTAAGCCAAACACTTACCTCAAATTCCACGACCAACTCAAACCTCAATTACCGCTTTCCCTTTTGAATTCGACTCCAATCCACTTGTATCTAGACATATTCAACTCAATAACATCAATAAATTCTAAATAATTCAATCCCAAGGCTTAATTATAGGTTTTCCATCATGCTTCCCAAAAAGTCAAAAATCGACCCCGGACCCGCTTGGTCAAACACGAGATTTGGACCAAAGCCCGATCACCCATTCACCCACGAGCCTGAATATATAATTAGTTCCGGAATCCGAGCCCAAAACGAGGTCTAAATTCTAGTTATTCAAAAAGTCCTAACTCTACCCAAATCCCCAATTTTCTACCCTTAAGAACATGATTTAGGCCTAGAAATCTAATGGGTGTTAATGGAAATTGAAGAAAACGAGTCTAAGAACACATACCTATGGTTTTGTGGTGAAATCCCTCTTCAAAAATCGCCCAAGTTCGAGTTTTAATGAAAGAGTTATGAAATGTTGAAGAAAACCCGTTTTTGCTACTGTTTTAAGAAGACTGGACACTTACTCTATGCGTTCGCGAGCCTTGGCCGCGTTCGCATAGGCTTAATCCCCCAGGCATACGCGTTCGCGGACTATGGGCCGCGTTCGCACAGTGTTATAGGCTACCCATTCCCCAGGTCCCCTCCTACTCTATGCGTTTGCGAAGGCTAGACGCGTTCGCATAGAGCAACCTACCCAAAGCTCCGCGTTCGCGTCCCAGCCAGTGCGTTCGCATAGAATAAATCCTGCCCCTTCCCCGTTTGGTCAATGCGTTCACATGGGTTACCATGCATTCGCATAGGGTAATCACCTGGACACCAGCAAACAGCAATTACACCAGATTTTCTAAGTCCAACAACACTCCGACGCCTATCCGAAAGTCACCCGAGCCCTCAGGGCTCCAAACCAAACATGCACTCAACCTTAAAAACATCCTGCGGACTTACTCGTGCGATCAAATCGCCAAAATAACATCTTAAACAACGAATTTAGCATAGAAATCAAAGAAAAATCTCAAAACCTTCAAAGTTAAAATTTTTTTACAAATATGGGTCTGAATCACGTTAAACGACCTCCGTTCCTTACCAAATTTTACAGACATATCATAATTATCATGTTGCACCTGTACCGGGCTCCGGAACCAAAATACGGGCCCGATACCATAAATTTTAAATATAACCAAATTTCCAAAACTCTTATATTTTCAGTAAAATAATTTCTTTCAAAAATTCATTTCTTTGGCTTGGGACCTCGGAATTCGATTCTGGGCATACACCCAAGTCCCATATTTTCCTACGGAACCTCCGGGACCGTCAAATCACGAGTCCGGGTCCGTTGACCTAAAATGTTGACCGAAGTCAACTTAAATTCAATTTTAAAGGCAAAACTAGCATTTTTCTCAGTTTGTCATATAAAAGCTTCCCGGCTATACGCTCGGGCTGTGCATGCAAAATGAGGTGAGATAAAAGGAGTTTTTCAAGGCCTCAGAACACCATTTTGACTTATAAAAATGAGAGATGACTTTTTGGGTCATCACAATAAATGCCACATGTAATAAGGTAGTAGGTTGGTTGCTCGTCTTTGCAATTTCAGGCTAATTAATAACTTGTTGATTGGGTATGTTATGGTATGTTTGGGTTTTTTGTTGTATTAAAGGTCCCAAATTGTAGTTAGGTTGTTTTTGAGTTGCTGGTTGTATTGTGTGGTTGTCTCTCCTATAGTAGGCTTGAGGGAGCAGTAAAATCAGGAGAAATGCTGCCCGTTTTATTTTAGAATCGAGTTATCGTTTGAGATACGTGATATACTATATCCATTTAAGTTGTACATGTATTTCTTTATTATAGGGTTGGCGCGCTAGTTGTTGTAAGCTTGTTGTTGAGTTGCATTGACGACTTGAAGTATGTTAAGGATTAACATTTTCTTTATTTTGGCATGATTCCGAAACTACATGTGTTTGATAACGAGACATAAAGAGAAGTTCGTATTCCTGACTTATGTACATTATCCTAGTTTTATAAGTTATGGTATTCTCCCTTATATGGACTTCATATTCAGTTTAGTATTGTCTTCTTTAAGCCAAGAGAGCATAGAGTCTATATATATATACAATATTAAAGTATTTTTATCACCATCGAGCTATAATCGGTAGGCAGGCCCCTATTGGGCAACCTCAGAACAGATGGTAAGTTATATACTGAGCTTACTGTGGCCGAGCGCCTATGAGCGAGCCCAAAATGGTCGAGATACAGAGTTTAGTATGATCGAGCGCCTATGAGTGAGCCTACTACGGTAGAGCAGTTACAAATACGTAGCCTTATAGGGCCGGACAATTATTTTACTTACTATATTGAGAGAGATGAGTCAGTATCAGCATGTAAGCATATCTTCAAATTATATTTGACTCCCAGGTACATTCAGTTATTATACTATCAATTCAATATCAACTTTCAGTTATTTTGTTGCCTTACATACTCGGTACATTATTTGGTACTGACCTCCCTTTTTGCTGGAGACGCTACATTTCATACTTGCAGGTCCTCATAGACAATTGTATATACCTTCTTAGTTGACAAAGTCAAACATCAGCTTGGTTGGTAAGCTCCACTTCCTCGGAGTTACCAGGTCTATAACTTGGAGTCCATTTTATATATACAGGTTTGATGGATAAATCAAGGCCCTGTCCCGACCATGATACAGTTCAGTTATCCCTAGAGGCTTGCATACGAGTCCGGTACATTTTTTTATATCAATATTATGGGTTTACCATCCCTATGTAGATGTTTAGTTTGATATTGCTGGTTGTAGACATTATTTTCAAATGATTCAGAATATAACTTCATCGACCTAAGTTGAGGTTACCCCTCAAGAGTTTACGGTTACAAAGTGATACGTTCGGGCCGAATATGACACCGGGTACCGGCCATACCTCTTTCTGGTTTAGGGCATGACATTTTAAAACCTTTTTGGGTGGTACACCGTTTCCGATTAGTATTTAATAGCATTCACTAAAATTTAATGACAGGAAGGAGTCAGTCATCATGATATTATCTTGAAACTGTACAATACTTCGATAATATAACAATTTTGAGTTTATACGCATTGGTTTATGCTGATTTGCAAATCTAGGGAACTATTACGTCAGTATTTTAACAATTGGGATATTTTTGAAAAGTTATCATGTAATTAAAATTGATGTAATTACTAAACCTAATAATTATACAGTTATGTTACAACGACCTATTCATTTGTCATAGTATAATTATAGTGTAATTACAAGTTTACTGTTTGGTTGCACATGCATAATTACATAATTAAATTAAATTTTAAATGAAGTAATTATCAAAATTTAAAAAGTTAATACGATAAATATATGCCTATAAAATTTTATAAGTATAAATGATATTATTTGGTATTTAAGATTTTCGTGAATATACATTAATTAATAATCATATATTTATAACTAATATTATAAAAATAATTTAAATATATTTTTCAAATTAATAATATTGAATTTAGATAATTACAAAAACTAAAAATATACGTTTTGTAAGAACATCATAGAACTCATGTTTGATAAAATAAATTAATATTTATAAATATAATGTCATAACATTATTCAAATGTTTGACAAGTAAATTCTATGCAACGAAATTCCTGCTTAGTTGCATGACTCGTTATTTCTAATATTAGGAGGTGTAGTTTCAAAAAATAGAATAATAAAATAAATAAAAAACAAAATCTAAGCAATTACATGGAATCACAAGAAGTAAATGTAGAGAAATAAAAGGCAAATAATATATATATATATTTCAAAAGAAATTAAAAAGTATAAATAAATTTAAAAAATTAAAATAATAGAAATAAAAAGTTATAAAGAAATAAAAAAAAAATGAAAGAAACTAAAAAGCGATCTTATACCAATTCCACCTCCTCCTTGAGAATTGAAGAGCGTAATTACACCCTTTCAATTCTATCCAATTTCATACTCACCAAATAATTATTTGACTAAATAAATATACCAAATTATATAATTACATTCGATTATATCCAAATTCCTATCTAATTTCATACTCACCAAATAATTATTTGACTAAATAAATATATCAAACTGTATAATTACATTCGATTATATCCAAATTCATCTCCAAGGCGACTTTCCAAACAGGCTCTTGATAGTTCACGTGGAGTTTCAGTAGATGGAATTCAATGGAATACAAACTTTCAGTTTTATATTCACATGCATTTCCCAAGGAAACGAAAATATACTTTCTTTATCCTAATATAAACTAGGAATATTTGTGCAAGTTGAATAGCAATTTCAGGTGGCAAAAATCAACCCATTTCATAATAACCTGACCCGTCTAAGTTTAACCGGGTTGTTTCCTATCTTATTTGTCCACGTGACTCAACATATTGAACTCAATATGACACATCAAATTATTGGGTAAAACTAGTATAACCCAGTTGGTTAAAACGCAATCTAATACAAAATCAGATTTGAAAATTGAGAATTATGTTAATTTAAAAGAATTTAAAGTAACAATTTTAAGAATATCCATTGGCTTTCATCTGTTTTCAAATAGCAAAAAAAAAAAATAAGAGATTGAGGCTTCATTTATTTGTACTTAATGGAAGTCTGGATCTTAATCATTCAGATTTCATATATTAAGTGTGTTTGTTTTTAAAGTCTGAATCTTAATTATTCAGATCTTAATCATTAAATGTGTTTATTTTTTTTACTTTACAACCACTTAATGAGTCTGAATACGTCTGTATGATTAAGATTTATAACAGAGACTTAATTTCATTAAGATACTATCAACTATATTTTATTAAATGCCCCCACCGCCTATCATTATCCATTATCAACTACCACCATGCCACCCACCACCACCATACTCAACCACCACCAGCACCACCATCATCCTCAATCATAGTTATCACCATTATCGAATACCACCACCACCCCCGCCACTCCCACCACCATCATTCTCAACAACAACCAATACTCATCTATCTCAACTATCACAACTAACCACCCCATCACCATCAACAATCATAGTCAGTAACCACCACCTTCCTCAATCACAACTACCACCACCACTCGCCATTATTAACTATTACCATCCGCCACTACCATCCTCAATTATAATCGTGTTTGCTACCCATCACCACTAGCTACCCTGAATCACCACCATCAACCAAAACTACCACCAACCGCCGTCTCTAGGCAACATTCACAAGTATCATCGTTAGCTATCACCGCCAGCAACTACTATATTTTTAAAAAGTATATATTTTATTGATAAAATATTAGATTAATTAGTATTTTATTTGAATTTTATGTTTATTAATTTTTAACTAAAGATAACTTTTATATATTCATATATAAAAAATTAAACAGTCTTAATCATTTTGTATTCAGATCTTCCTATACAGATGTATATTCAGATTTAAATATCTTAATCTTTATATATATCATGATATTCAGACGTATATTCAAATTCAGACGTCTTAATTTTAAATAAAAATAAATAAGACCTGAGTCATGTTAGACAAACCGACTTTTGACCCGACCCATCTTGACTCGATCAAATCCGAAGGAGCGGAATCATGAGTAATTAGATCCATCCAAATTTAGTCCAACTCCCAATTTGCACTCATCAATGTTTGTAGCATACAAAAGTTTGCAGTAATTTGGGTCTTCCTAGAAAAAGGAAAAATGTATTTTCAGCCACTTGCTATTTGTATCTTAGTGGATATCACTCAAAGGCAGACGTGGGAACACAGCTACCTAGAAAGAGGGAAATAAATCTCAGAAATTTGCAAATTTTGTCTATTCCTTTTTTTAATGAAGTGATGTCTAGACTAATGTGTTTGTTCATTTCAATTATTCCATCGAATATCGGTTATCTTCCACCCGTACAAATATCGCACACTAAAACTTAGGTAGAATAGTTCTGTCTATATTCTTATACATACACACACAAAAAGAAAAACACTACTTTATGATTAAAATTGAAAGTGAAAATGTTTTAGATCCAGAATCTATTGTCCATCAGCAGAAAAAGAAATGAAAAGACTTATCGAGCCTGGAGTATAATGTATGGGTTTTTGAGAACCTAGTAACTTTTGCATAGACTTTATATTTTTATTAAAAAATTTATTAAATATCTATGAATATATAACTGTGAACTCAGTTATTATAGTATATTAATTTGAAATTATAACAGAAACTCATAAATTTAAAATCGTGAATCCGCGTCGGATCAAGCATATGAATATGAGTTACCTGAAAATGGAATTAGGTCCAAGTTATATTCAGAGCTGACAACCCACCCAATATTAGCTTTATTTTGTTTTATTTTTCAAAGGGACTATGCTATAGTTATAGGACTCTGATAATAAACAAGATTCCTTGTACCTGCACAAGAAACAAATATTAAAGCACAAATAATGAATACACAATTCTGAATCTTAGCACCACAAAAATGATCAGAGAACCTAACAACTATTATTTCATAGCTAGCTGTCATGCCAATGAAATATCATTTCACACACACACACACACACAAAAAAAAGGCATTATAAAATAAAAATTATCATAATAACAGCAATAAGAGTTTTTCTGATAATTTAAGTTTTTATTTTTTTGTTAGCTTCCTTTTATTTTAAGCATGTTGTTTGTAAAATCAAATAAGCTTTCTAGATAGGATTTTTAAAGTGAGATCCTGAAAGAGAAGCTTATATATTACTCCCTCTGTTCCTCCACGAGTTTATATGAACATATTTCTTTTTGGTTCGTTCCAAAAAGAATGATTCTTTTTTAAATTTAAAAATAATTTAATTTAAACTTATAATTCTATCCTTATTGATAAGCTTTTATAACCATATAAATATTCTGAATCCCTTTTTGACTTATTTAGGACCATAAATTTTAAAATCTTTATTTTATTTAAATTCTGTGTTCAGTCAAACAGATTCATGGATAAGTATCATACACCATATACTCTATGAAGTCAAAACCAAAGACTTAACTTTTAAGTTATACTCTGTTGAATATGCAAATTTTGACACTATCAATGTATTTGTAGGTTTTAGGCTGTGTGACAAAATTAAAAATGCAAGAGTGCCGCAAATTTGAGCTTATGACAACAATTTTTGAATCACATTTAATTTGCTAGTACACCAAAAGTTTCTCTTATGTTAAAGGAAATTCAACAATTTATATCTATACATACAAATTTTATTTTGTTCGATAAAAGGGCTTTAATTGAAACCCTTAACCTTCATAGCTCCGCCTCTGATTATAACATGTTATTATCTCAGTTTTTCAGGTTACTATGAGCTAATTATAAATAGTTATTCCCTCTGTTTCAAATTAGATAGGGTATTTTTCTTTTTAGTCTATTTCAAAATAAATGATATGTTTTTAAATTTGGAAATACTTCAACTTTAAACTCTTTATTTTACTTTTAATGAGAAGTTTTTATAGCCACAAAAAATGTCATTGCCCCACAAACCTTTTACACCTTAAGTTTTTAACATCACAAGTTTAAGAAATATTTTCTTTTTTTATCTTAAACTTCGTGCCGAATTAAACTACCTCATCAAAATTGAAACGGAGGAAATATATGCTGCCGTAAGAAAAAAATCTATACCCGATTACAACCCATAACTTAAAACTCTAAAACAAAACGTCGGACATGAAAAAGTTAAGCAAATCAAAGACAACAACGACGTTGTAAAACATTTACTCTGAGAAACTGAAAGTTGAAGCACACAATGAGTGTAGTAAATTAAAGGAGATAATGTAGCAAGAATATAAACATAGAACATCATAAGCATCATGCATTCAAAGGCAGGCACGGTGTTGCAGCACCAAGTTCATCTAAACTCAATATTTTCGATGCGAAATAATCCACTAAACTGTAACAAATAGCTAAAAACTAAATTTAATACTAAAAACATAAAAGATCTGACTCATAAGATTTAAATCTTGGATCTGCCTTTATATGCATTAAAAAGAGAGCATGAAGAAGCTATGAAACTCAGGATGGATAGCGCAATGGTGTTATAATATTCATCCATGGCGCTATCCCTCCTGAGCTTTACAGATTCTCCCACGCATTTCCACTATAATTCTACACTATAGTGTATGAAAGAAAATGAAAGGTGAAAAATGGAGAAAAAGGACAATACAAAGATGAATGAATGGTTGGGGGAGTTTTGAAGGAAAGGAGAAGCCTATTTATAGTAGCAAAATAACGTGGGGAAAAAAAAATTGACCAAATTTTTCTGCAACTTGTATGGTATTTGTCTCTATATTGGTCAAGACTATTTATTGATTTTTTCCTCTTTTCATTATTACTAGTAAGTTATAGATATTGATAGCATAAATAGTTTTTGCACAATGAATTTAATTTAATCTAGTTTATTAATTAATTATTCTATATTAATTCAATTTAATATAAAACTCAATAATTTTTACTCAAAAACTATGTATGTATTAAAAATTCGTAAATATGGATAAATATATAATTTCGGTATAATTATTAGTATTTGAGATCGTTGTCTTTGAACCATACACCTATATTAATATTTAAATCTTAGATTTACATCTAATCAATAACAGTGTGTAGAAAAAGTCTAGCCACCATCCGTAGAACTTAAAATCATTATTATATTATTTGTCAAACCAATACTTAGTACTTAATTACTACTTTTAATGCCTCTGCCGACTACGTTACTTCACCTCACCAATCTTGAAAATAGATACAAAATGGCTATAGTATTCAGAAATATATTTCTGCTTTACAAATGGCTTTAGTATTCTTCGGTATAATTAGGGGTGGCAATTTGAACCCAAACTCATTTAATTCGTTCAAATATTTATAGGTTGTGCTATAAATATTTTAGCTTATGAGTCTATTTGGACTGAACTCATCCACCGCTCCCTCCCGCGCAAATCTCCTAAAACAAAAAGATTGTACTTTTTTTTGGTATTTTCAACTTTCTATTTTTCGTTTTTCTGCACCACCGCATCCCTCTCCCCGCGCGAAATATTTTACAACTTACATATTTTAAGGTAGAAGGTATTGTTTTTGCAAGATAAGCATGATTTTAAAATATGGGTCAAGTTGGGCGGGTTGGACTATGACTCATTGTTTAACTCATCTTGACCCAACACATCTTAACCCAAGTACACTTTAAACTAGGTTAGACAATGACTTATTTATTAACCTACCATATCTTTGATCCGCTTAAATTCAACTCAACCTGTCCATTTGTTACCTCCAAGTATAACTGCTGCTTTTCAAATTTCTACGTCATCATTTCTCCCACACAAATACAATCTTTGGCGTAGTGATGGCCAGCTTGATATTTGTGCACCAATTGAGAAAGAATTGAAGCCTTAGATAAGAGTCAATTTTATGATGTCCCTATAATCACAACGTTCAATCACATGGGACTGTCACAGAGACACGAATTCTTCATTTGACAAAGATCTTTTGGCAGACCCTTACCCTGTACATTTTTTGGCTCTAAATAATGGGTCAGACGAGAAAGGTTATTTCAATAAAAGCAGCCCCTGTTACAAAATGGGACATTTAATGTGGCTCACAATCATCCAAAATTATCGTGGGATAGGTAAAATCTTTTGATCTTATCATAGATTCTTAAATTTATTTTGAATAAAATTTAGCTTGAAGATGAAAATGTGTTTGGACATATATTTTGAAAACATATTTTGGAAAAATATATGTATTATGAGGGATTTAACTGGCTTTGGGATTTGAGACTTGGGATTTTGCCAAAATATATGCAAAATTTATAGTCAAATATGTGTTTGCCAAATAAAACTCAAGTTTATTTTGACAAAATTTATGACCAAACGGGGCCTAATTAGTGGTTTCAAGTTAAAATATTAGTAATAAAATAATTTATAATAAAGAACATTTCTTCTTTTAATAGACCTTACATTTATTATTCGGAGTTCTAAAACATTTACTAGTCTGCGAATGGAAAATTTTAAAAAAAGGTGGCTCACATATTTAGTCAAATGATTAATTATATTGATCTCTCATATTAATACTAAGTCAAATAATATTAGGTAATTATGCAAATATCCGGTGATTTCTTTGATGTCGTGAAATATTTTATTAGTAGTACGTTAGGCTAATTGTATTTCACTTAAAATCAGAGTCGTCTATTTCGCGGATAGATTTATCCCGGGATTATATACTTGGAATTGTAATCTTGAGATTAATAATCCTTGGATTATTTAGTGCTAGTACTTTGTTTGGGTAAAAATTACACGGGGCGCCCTATTTGGTCGCTCCCATTTAACCTATACCACTTTTTAAAAAAGTTTTAATTTGTACTCACAAACAACTTCAGCTCCTCCTTCGTTTTCTGAATGCTGAAGATTGAGATATAATTATCCGTTCTAGAATGATGATTCATATATATTTGTTTGTCCCATTATGTTCAGTTTGATCTTATTTACAATAATTTAACCTCTTAGATATTTTAGCTTTACAAACACATTATTTTTTTGTGCTAATTTATCTATAGTAACTAGTATTCATGTCGAAAATATTTTTCATTCTTCAATCTTTGAAATGAACAACATTAATCGTTGCTAATCATGGTCTATTTTAACTTTATTGTTGTTTTAGAACTTCAGCTCTAAGAATGCTGAAGTTCAGCAAATATAAACAAAAACTTCAGCTCTTAGAATGCTGAATTTCAGCAAATACAAAATAAACTTCAGCCTTGAAGTTCATCACAAACAGAACAAAGCTTCAACTGAAACATGCTGAAGCTCAGCAAATACAGAACAATGTTTCAGCTAAAACATGCTGAAGTTTAGCAAATACAGAACAAAGCTTCAACTACTAGGATGCTGAAGTTCAGCAATTACAAACAAAGCTTCAGCTACTAGAATGCTGAAGTTCAGCAATTACAAACAAAAACTTCAGCTCCTAGAATGCTAAAGTTCAACAAATACAAAACAAACTTCAGCCCTGAAGTTCATCACAAACAAAACAAAGTTTCAGCTAAAACATGCTGAAGTTCGGCAAATACAGAACAAAGCTTCAGCTAAAACATGCTGAAGTTTAGCAAATACAGAACAAAGTTTCAGCTACTAGAATGCTGAAGTTCAGCAATTACAAACAAAGCTTCAGCTACTAGAATGCTGAAGTTCAACAATTACAAACAAAATTTTCAGCCAAGACATGTTGTTGTTTTATTGAACTGAAGTTTGTCATTTACACTATGAATTGAAGTCTGCGTGATTGCCTTTGCAAATCAGGCCAATTCATGCAAAAATATCTAAAGTTTTGCTCCACTTCAGGCAAAATTCTTTGTTACTTCCGGTCCGTATGCCTGAAGTTACGCGAAAAGTGAGTACGCTTGTAATTTTTTTTACAAAGCGGGTATAAGTTAAAACATGACCCAAAAAAAAGTATAGATACAAATGTCCTTTTGTTTGGTTTATTGAACTGAAGTTTGTCATTTACACTATGAATTGAAGTCTGCGTGATTGCCTTTGCAACTCAGGCCAATTCATGCAAAAATATCTAAAGTTTTGCTCCACTTCAGGCAAAATTCTTTGTTACTTCCGGTCCGTATTACCTCGTATCTTACTTTTTCTTTATAATATTGCAAGTTTATTCTTCATATTGTTTGTTCATGACATTATGAAACGATCACAAACAACAAAATTTATTCAAACATTGTATAAATCAAATCGATACAGTACAATACAATACAATACTATACAATACATAACAACCATCCAAACAAGTTGTTAACCAAAAGTCTTGAGTTCGAGCAAATTGAAAACGTTTATAAGCCTTACACAACGCGAATACGGATAGTCGAGGCCGTTAATAAAATGATTAGTCGAGTGTCGAACCCACAAAGACTTGTATCAACTACCCACTAAATTTACTAAGATTGTTATTCAACCAAGCCAAAATCGAGTTCAAAGATGTGATTATGCTAAACTATAATTCTAATTAATAACTAAATTATCAAGTAGCAAAATAATTGTGGTGTATTCAGTAGAGACAAATATTTCAGGGTTGTGATCGATTCACCAATCCTATTGTGTTATAGTTAACTTTCCCTTTCATACAATTCACTCATGGTTGCTAATTAATCGAACAATTGCTCTCATAGACTTCTCCCGAAGTACTACACTCCTATTCAAAATAGTTTAATGCGTATATTCCTATGAAATCAATCTGTCAAGAACGCATTAAGATTACAATATTTAATTAAGCACGGTGACTAGGTATATTCCTATCCTAACCACAAATCCGTTCCCCTTAAGAGTTAAGACCGTGCTCTCTTTAATTCTTCTCTAATCTAAACATGGCTTTCCCAAGCATAGCATAGATAGTAATAGAACCTAACTGTTGGCCAGACAATTAAGCAATTAATCACAGAATTGAAGAAACAATCATATATTAATGAATTGTAATCAAGGTTAAGTCAATGTAAAATAACAATATTCATGGCTAAATCACAATCCCAGAATTATGGGTTTTAGCCACTCATGTTCGTAGTAACAATTTTTCAGGTATTGTGTATAACCAAATTACAAAGAAAAGATAAAGGGATGAAGAACTCTATAATTTTCTCCTCAAAAAGTTGTCCGCGTGATGTTCTTGCCTCTTATCGTAAAACTCTCCTAAGAATGGTATTTAATGACTATTTATATGTGTAGGGAAGAGACCTAAACAAAATAACCAAGTACAAAACTAAATAGGAGACAAAATAGACTTTAAAAATTCGGAACCCGCTCGCTACGAGCCTCGTCTCGCGAGGCAAAACGCACGCTTCACCTCGCGTTACACCATGCGCCGCAATCTTTGACGCGCGGAATCTCTCGCTGTAAGCCTCGCGGTGCGAGGTCTGTCGCGCGAAAAATCCCTCGCGAAGCCAGCTCTAACGCGAGCTAAATAGCGTGCTACGCCTGCTCTATAGCGAGCAAGATTGCTCGCGTCGCCTACTGCTGCCCAAGCTTGATTCACTTTGCATTCATTACTTTATGTTCTTTTCCTTTCTTTTTGTCAATTTCCATCTATCTTCCTTTTTGCTTCTTTTATAATACTAAGCTTCAATTATTGTCCAATACGTAAATAATCATGAATCATTCTTGTAGTATATAAAATGCACATATAATTTCTATTTTGTTTCTAATTTCGTCTTCAATGTACCTATACATAAAATAGACTCAATTAAGCACAAATATAATATAGTTTAGAATTAAAGCCCTATACTACAAGATAAGTAATGCACTAAAAATATGGAATCATAGCCAAACATCACTACTTCATACTTAAACGTTGCTCGTTCTCGAGCAATCAAACTACACTTTATATAGACACGACCTTTTTAGACAATTCTCCTAACTCATCACACCAAGAATCTTTAAATAGACTAAGCACAAGAGTGTAACATCTTCACCTCAAAATTTGACCCACAAGTAACATGCATTATTCACAACTCACTCACTTACTCTAACATAGAGGTCAATGACATTACCTTTCCTTCATGAATCAAGTGCCCTCACACAACAAAATAGAGTAGCTCCACACATAATAAAATTTAAGAACAATTAGGAATTCAAGATAGAAAAATTCACTCACTCCCAGAAATAACATTCATATGCCAGAAAAGATACACCATAGGCTTGCCCGTAGTGTACTACTCTACTAATCAAGTTCGTTCAGTCTAGGATCAAGTAGGACTTTAATTGGTTGTAATGTAGTTTGCGGATCGGGTATGATACATTTGGATATAAGAGTGACTACACCTCCCTAAACACTTTAATACATACACTTTAACATTTAAACCTCACACTTGTCTCAAACCATAACTCCACCTTCACATCAATGTATATTAACTCCATACTTTTTTAAGCACAATTACATCAAGATTTACCACCATCAAGGAATATTTTTCACAGTATTTCAACTATTTTTTCTGTCTTTCTTTTTCAGTTCAAGTGGCTTTTATTATTATTATTTTTTCTTTTCAACACAGTGCACATTTCTTCTTATCTCATTAGTTCCATTCAAAATCCAAACCAACCACTCCACACTTTAACTTTTACAAAGTTCATAACAATTCAAGTGCTCATGAGAGGTGAAAAGATTCAAATAGATGGTTAATTCAAACAAGTGGGTAAGGCTTGTAACGTGGTTGCCAAAGAAACAGGATTATAGGATCAAAGTGGTTAACTACGATACATAACAATTAGGCAGGTAAACTATATATATCTGGATCAACGAAGAAATGCCTATATCACTTCCAAGATTGAACAACGCTACTATTTCGCTTTGCAAACACACGAGACAAGTTCTAGACGTCAAATACAATGCACAGAATAAAACACAAAACCTCACACACACATGACACATAACTCACTCAGGATTGGACTCATCAAAACACTCTAGTCAAAGTATTTAATCAAAGTTAAGATCATACGATTTAAGGTACTTATACAAGAGTCAAAAATTGAGCCTAAGCGTCACAATCAAAGTACTCACTATTCTCAAGGCATAACGAAATCAAGATATATTGCTTCAATTCAGTTCATCTCACATTGGCTCCTACTCCTAAAAAAATAAAACTACCTACACCGGGTTCAAACAAATCCCTTGAAAAAGAATCACGACATAAAGAAAAACCATGGGGGAATTATTACACTACCTAACAATTTTTTTTTTTTTATCATTTTTGTTCTTTTAACTTAAATCCCCCAAAAAACTTGTCGAATGAGATCCATCGTTGGGAGAAGACAAATTTTTCTACTTCTTTTCATTTTTTTTCATGAATTGTTACTAAAATACTACACAACTACGAAAATAAAAATAAGAAGTTAATATTTTTCTAACATCCTACTACTAATTATCTAGAGAAATCCCCCACCCCACACTTAAAAGAGTGCAGTATCCCAATGCAAAAATAAGCAAACCAATAACGTGGGTGGACAAGAAACTCCCTGAAACGCCAAAGGCCGAAGCAATAGCGGCTCACGAGTACTCAGACTTCCCACAAGCATGGTCCTTTGCGTGACATCCTACACTTAGTTCTCACCATCTAACTCGCTTTTGCACTCTTCCAATGGCTTTGCCTCCTATGCTTATAATCCCATAAAACAAAAACAAATAGTACAATAATAATAAGACAAAAAATAGAAATAATGAAAGCAGTAAAGATGGGTTGCCTCCCAACAAGCGCCCGATTTAACGTCACGGCACGATGTAGAATGTCGCTTACTCATCAGCGAGTACATCCTTGTTCTTCTTACGATCAATTATTCCTCCCCAATAATGCTTTACTCTGTGTCCATTCAAAAAAAATTTTCTTTCACCATTCAAATCTCGCAGCTCAATTGCACCATAAGGAGTGACTCTCACTACCTCAAACGGGCCTGACCATCTCGATTTGAACTTCCCCGAAAATAGCCTTAGTCTACAATTGACGATGCTTGATATGCTTGTCATACCATATTTTTTTCTTTTCTTTGTAAAGCTTAGAATTTTCATAAGAGTGCAGCCTGAACTCATCTAACTCATTCAACTGCAAGAGTCTTTTCTCGCTCGCGGCTTCAAGGTCCATATTTAACTTATTAATGCCCCAATATGTTTTGTGTTCAAGTTCAACATGCAAGTGACATGCCTTCCCATAAACTAGCCTATACAGCAACACCCCAATTGGCGTTATGCAGTTCTATATGCCCACAAGGCATCATCTAACTTTGCAGCCCAATCTTTTCTATTCACACTCACCGTCTTCTTTAAGATTTGCTTTATTTCCTTATTAGACACCTTAACTTGTCCACTTGTTTGAGGATGATATGCCGTGACAACTCTATGGCGGACTCCATATTTAGCTAGAAGGTTATTCAACAACCGATAGCAAAAGTGTGTCCCTTCATCACTAATCAAAGCATGTGGAGTCCCGAATCTCAAAATATGTTCTTTTTCACAAATGCGGCTACCACCATGTAAAACAATCACTTTAGCCCCCATATTTATGAGGGCCTCATTTTTTGTTACACTTAATAGACTATGTATAAGTTTAAAAATGAGTTATGTAAAGTGAAAACGTTTGATTTCTTTCTTTAACAAATATAAAGAAGAAGGATTTGCAACTGCTATAAATTCTACCAAGGAAATTGCACTTGAAATGAATATCGAACCCGAATTTCGTAAGAAACGTGTGATATATAGGAAGTAACAATTTGATGCGAATGTGGATAATAAAAATCTCAAAATCTTTCGAAGAATCCTTTAGAGTGATTACTTTTTTACATAATAGACAAAGCTATTTTTTGAATTCAAATAGATTTGAACAATTCGAAGCATATGAAAATATTTTTAATATTTTTATTTGAAAGTAAAAATCAAGATCGTTGAAAATTTGAAAAAATATTACCTTAATCTTGAATGTTCCTTAAAGCATAATAATCAATTCGATATTAATGGTTTAGATTTATTTTTTAAATTAAAAGTATTAAGAAAAATAGTACAATTAGAAGATAACAGTTTAATTGATACACTTACTCAAATAAAAAGATTTAATTCTTTTTCAAATGCCTAAATTGCTTATGAAATAATGTTCATAACTTGTTATCATTATTTCAGCGGAAAGAAGTTTCAAAAATTAAAATTAATAAAATTTTACTTACGAATAATAATATCACAAGAAAAGCCAAATGAATTAGTTATATTGTTAATTGAAAAAAACATATTATATGAGCTACTGATTATTTTGTATTTAAGAAAAGTTAAAAATAAAGTTCAAATAAATAATAATAAAAAAATTAAGGTCTCTTATAAAATTTAGAGTTAGACCACAAAATTTATCGGTCGTCCCTGAATGTGTTCCACGAGAAGCTGAACAGACGTAGATAATATCATCACGACAACTAAGGTTACTAACTCTGCTATTTTCTTTGGGTGAACAAGGGTAAACGCTTAGAGGTTGTTTGGTTACAAGAATAAGGGATAATAATTTTTAAATTAAAATATTAATTTATTTTATGGTGCGTTTGATGTATAAGAAATTTTGGGATTTATAACAAAGGAGGACCATCACATATATGGGAAATCCAAAATTCTGTCAGAAGTACTCATAACTCATGTATTAATGAAGGAGTGAGCTGGAGAGAAAGAGAGAGACGTTATTGGAAATTGAACCCTTCTTCGTTTTACTGACTCTCATTATTCCCCAGACTTTGCAAGCAGAGTAAGTAAATATTTATGGATGTTATATGATGCATGCAGATTTGCAGAAACACAGAACTCAAAAAGACTATACACCTCAACTCCCTTACACCATAGTCGTAGTTTTTACTAGTACGCACGCGTGTTTATGGTTCGGTTTGGTTCAATTTTTTACAATAAAGAAATAAAATTAAGCAAGTTAATTTTTTAAATATTGGAACGAATCCAAATTAATTAAATTGGTTTTTTATCGATTCGCTTTTTATCGGTTATTTATTGATTTTTTTCTTAAATATGGGACATACAATATCAAACGCATATTTCGGCGACTATATTTTCAACATAACATTATTAAATTAATTTTTTTTGAGAAAATTTATTATTTATCAAGATATATTGATGATAATTGAATAAAATAGTGATGAGTAATTTAAGTATTCAATTAAAATTAATTTATTTTTAGTATGAAATAAATTTTTTTATACTTAGCGAAAGAAAATTACCAATCAAACTAGAATGTAAAGACAAAGAATTAGATTATTAAATAGCAAAGAACTAGACTAAAAAATAAATAACTAATATATACACCATAAAATTTTAGAAACTTTATATAAAAAATATACATATATATAGGTGTAATAATAAATTTAAATAGCTACTTTTATAGTCGGTTTGGTTCGATTTTTTTTTATTGAAATCAAAACCAAACTAAACCTAAAATGTATCAATTTTTTTAGTTGATTTAATTCGGTTTTGGTTTGGTTCAATTTTTCGAACTTTTAGAAATACTCCTACTAGTATATATTACTAATGGAGTATTTTAAGCGTTGATGATATTCGAAATAGTAATTTTTCAGTCCATTACAAAATATTATTGAACTATATTTCATGAATAACACGCGCCTCCAACGTACGCATATTGCTATTTGCTAGCTAGTAAGTACAATGTACTATAGTCTATAAACAATTCCAACTAGATGTAAACTTCACTATATATAGGAAATGGGATGTGACAGGCAGCGGTGAATGCAGGATCTTCGCGACGAAGGAGGTTCAAAAAGAAAAAGATAAAAAATAATTATAGCTAGTAGAAGTTGAACCTATAACTTTACAAAGAATTCAAACTCCCTTAACCATTATGCTACACTTTTGAATTGTATTAAGGGAATTTAAAATTTAATATATATTTATAAAAAATAAATTATGCCTTATATATATAATGTAATTTTTCAATGAGAGGTTCAAGAACCTAGATTCGTGTATTAAAATATAAATATACCGGGATGGTACGTATAGCGTACTTAGAGGATGGAGTACGAAATAAATAATACTAGTATAAATTTACAGTTGAATTTCAAGGTTGTGCAGCTATTGGGATGGCAAGAATAGTCATGACAATGAATCTGATGAGTGATGATTATGGTAGTCGCAAAAACCAAAATAAGGCCCTCTCTTTCTCAGTCATCATTAACGTGCCACGTGAAATTGCTATATCTAATTCAATATATTTAGGGGCGTTTGGACATAAGAATTGTAAAACTCCCAAAAAGTAAAAAAATAAAAATAATAATAAAATGAAAATGGTATTTGTGAATTAAAATTGTATTTGGACATGAATAAACTTTTGGGTTATTTTTTGAATTCTTATGAGTGATTTAAGTGAAAATTTTAAAAAATGACTTTTTGGAGTTTTCCAAATTTTAAAAAAATTCCAAAATTCATCTTCAAGTGAAGATTGAAACTTTTATGGCCAAACACTAATTTCAAAAAACGTAAAATATTTTCCAAAAAAGTGAAATATTTTCATGGCCAAACGGGCTAATACACTCTTCATCTCAATTTACGTGAATGTTTTTGAATTTTAGTCAATGGAATTATTCTTTGACCGTAATTTTTTTTATACGCATTTTAAATATTTTAAGTTATTAATCATAATGACTTATAATATTATTTTATATAATTTCAGAAAATATAAATTTTATTTCAAAAAATTAAAAAATTCTATGTCTAAATACATAATTAAGAAACTTGAATCTCGAAAATCGAAAAGTGTCACTTATAGGGTAACATATGTTTATATTAAATGATCGCACGAGGAAGTGACACGTGAAGTGGAAAGTAAAAGATAGTTGAATTCAAAGGCAACGATCTCGTATATTACCAGAGAGAATGATACTTATAAAGATGAAACAAATGCCTAACACCCGGTAGCATATAATCAGGAATAATCCATAGCATTAAGTACACAGCCCGTTACAAGGAATATGACATTCACTGCCTACCGTTACACATTCTTCTATGACTCTCATAATTGACATTAAAAAAGAGCTTGATTCTAGGACCTTATTCCCTAGGTGCAACTATAAAGAGTGAGCTCTATTATCATTGTAAAGGACATGAATTTTCTGACAAACATACTCTACACTCTATTCAAAGCTCAATATAATTTTATCTTCTTGTTTATTGATATCGTTGCTATTATCCCGGAAACCCTGCTCCTAAAATTACAATTTCTGCTATTTTATTTCCATCTTAAGGCTAATTATTACATTTTTGTCTAATTCATCTATTATTTTAGAATCAAAAAATTCATTTGTCTATAAATCATGTATAAATTCAACTGGACCATTTTACAGGTAAATAATTTGGCGCCCACCGTGTGGCTTAAAAAGTTGTATAATTAAGTTGGTCCTTGCCTCTTTTACGAACGTGCTTGATTATTTGTTCTTAGCAAAAAGTTATAGAAAATGGCAGATAATGTTGTTAACAACACACACAACTTTGAGGCCTAAGGAAATCAACATTAGCACGAGGATTCAATTAGTGATACCCGCAGTGAGGGAAACGAGGCCACATCGGTCCACGGCAGGCGTCACCCACGACATGTTCGAGAGGCGACTCCCGATGATGCTGAAGAAGCACATCGTCGAAGCGGTAAGGGTCTTGCAGGAGCAACAAGAAGCCATTTTAGGCCATCTCACACGATAGGATAAGGTCATGACAAAGTTGAAGTAGGCGTTATCGGGATCTTCCAATAACGCGAATGGACGAGGTCCAGTTCCTCCCGGTGCTCATGCCTCCCGCAAATCAAACAACAAAAAGGGTCGACAACAACACTCCAAGGGGCGAGTCGGCTTCGATAGGGCTGGGGGGAGCGAATCTGGTCATAACAATGAGAGCGATCCCTTCAAAAACGAACTCATACGGTTTATGAGGGAAGTGAACACCCGCATGGACCAGATTCTGGGGGCACCACCAGTGCTGAAAGGATCAGACTCAAAGAAGTACACTCAATCGTCGTACAAACCAAGCACGACACCAGAATTGATCCAGAAGAGGTTTAAAATGCCCGATGTGCCAAGTTATGATGGGACTTCAGATCCTCAGGAGCATATTACCACCTATACAACGATGGTGAAGGGGAACCATTTAGCTCCCCACGTATTGAATCAGTTTTGCTGAAGAAATTCGGAGAGACTCTCACGAAGGGAGCTTTGACGTGGTATTCGCTTTTGCTCGAGCATTCCATAGATTCCTTCAAGATACTCGTGGATTCTCATTAAGGTCCATACCGAGGCCAGAAAGGTGCAGGCCCAAAAGGTTGATATATTTAGGATTGCATAAGGAGAGTTCGAGTTGATGCGAGAGTTCTAAACCCGATTCCAGAAGGAAAGATGTTTCTACCGACCGTTCCGGATGAATGGGCGGCTGAAGCATTCACGAAGGATTTGAATTCGAGAAGTTCCGATGCTTCTTGAAATTTGAAAGAAAGATTTCTTGAGTTCCAAGTGACAACTTGGGCAGATGTTCACAACTGGTACGAGTCAATGATAAATATTGAGGATAATCAACTCGATTTTCTAGCGTCGGATAAGGTTTGGGACCGGGAGAAGAATAAAGAGAAATCAAAAGACGATTTCGACACAGATCAAATGTCTTTGAGGAGCCGGTTTTGCCCTATGAACGGGCCGAAGGACGTGGAATAGGTTTTCGATCGGCGGATAGGTTTGTTACCGATAGAAAAACTAATCGTGGCCGGAACAACAGGTTGTTACAAGACAAGGAAACGTCGGGTTCTCGAGATCTCCCTACGCCAGACTTTTAGAATATAACTTCAACGTCAGTGTGGTAGAGTTGGTATCGGCTATGAGGAACATTAAATAAGCATGGTTCCCAAAGCCAGTGAGATCCGATCCCAGCTAGACCAATTTGTTGTGCGAATACCACGGGACAAACATCACCGAATCGGGGACTACCGACATCTGCGCAAAGAGATGGCGACACTGCTGAAAAATGACCATTTTCAGGGAATTTCTGAATGACTTCGCTAAAAATAATTACGGTCGCAATCGTGACAACACGGAGCCCTCAAAAGCAAGAGAAGATCCCCCGCGGCTGATGATCAACATGATTTTCGGAGGGAACAAGATTAATAAGGTTACATTATCGCCGGCAAAAAACACGAAAGTGTTAGTAACTCACAACAAGAGGCTCCAGGAAGTCGCTGAAGACGACAACACCTTCGCGGAGGAGGACGCATATGGATTGTTGCTATGACACTACCACACATTGGTAATATCTTTAAATGTTTTAGACTTTAAAATCAAATGTGTTCTGGTGGATCCAGTGAGTTGGCCAATATTATATAATGGAGGGTATTGGACCAAGCCAAGCTCATCAAAAGCCTTATTCCGGTCACAAAACTCCTCGCCGAGTTTAACCTAGCAACCGTGATAACCCAAGGAGAGATCCTGCTGATAAGTGGGGATTTTGAATACTTATTTGCGTCTTTTTGAATTTCGTTTAGCTTAAAAATGTTTAAAGGTATTCTTGAAAACTTATAAAATATGCTTACTTGCAGGAGTATTGGAAAATGAGCCAAAGTGATGAAATTCAACTCAAGAAGGAGTATTTTTGGACAAGGACAAAAGTCAAGAAAAAAGGCCAAAGTGCGGATCGCAGAATTCTGTCTGCGGATCAGAGAATTCTGTCTGCGGCCGCAGATCATGAAGGAATTCTATGAGAGCCGCTTTGAAAAGTGCAGACCGCACAATAATTGTGCGGCTGCAGAAGATGAAGATCAGAGAGTTCCACATCGGAGTCCATCAAGATGTGCGGTCCGCAGAACTCAAGAAGTGCAACCGCAATTTAGAATTGTGCGGCCGCAAAAGCCCCTACTGTCAAGAGATGCAGCAAAGTGAGGACCACACACAGAATTGTGCGGCCGCAGAACCTCCGAAAGGGCAATTTTTTCCGAAAATTTTAGTTGTGTATAAATAGTCTTTTTTGACAAAATTAGGTTAAGTTTTTGAATATCTGAAAGTTGGGAGCCGTTTTTCTTTACTCTTTTAGAAAACTTTGTCATAGTTTATTAATTTTACATTGGATTTTCATCTCTTTATCATTTAATATGAGTTTAATCATCTTTTCTCCTTTAATTTCTTCATCACCATCTATAAGTAGCTAAATTTCTAGCTAGGATTGTGACCCAACCCTAGTGTGGGTACCTAATGGGTGTTTGATTTAGGGCTTGTGTATGGTTGGTTGTGTAATATTTAGCCTAGTTCTTGCTCTAATCGTAGAATTAATGGTTGCAAATATTGATTCAAGCCTATTTGACTTAGTCTCTACTTGAGAAAGAGAGACTGAGTCTAGGAAAACATGGCTAACAAAAAATTAGGATGAACTCAAGAAATTGATACTCTCATTTAAAGGGTTGAATCTAGAGATAGTAAAAACCGACTTGAGCATCTATCAACTGTTTTGTGAATTACTCATTTGGACTTGAGAAAGCCAAACTGGCAAAACCACTCTATTACCGAGAGGTATTGAGTGGGTAATTGCGTGTTAATTGCTATATTACACCCCGACCAACGAAACCTGCTCTAAATCCCACAACTCGTTAGGCAAACACCTAGGCGGAACTCACAACCCTTGATATCTTACAAACTTGAAAAAAACAACACCAAAAATATCATTCTTCATCTTTACATTTGGAAATAGTAGCATAATTTAGAAGTAGACTAAAAAAACAAAGTATGTGGAAGTGCATCTTAGACACTTTACACGCTTAGTCCGAGTATATACCTAATCCCATCTACGCTCACTGAGGAATCTATCCGACTCCCAGTTGGGTAATTATATTTGCAATCGACCGCTTCACAACCCCAAACTGTGGTGTGATTTTGGGCGACATCAATTTTTGGCGTCGTTGCCGGGGAGGAAAAATGGATTTAGATATATTTAGTTTTGTGTGTGACTTGTCTTCTTTTTCTTTCGGGTTACTAACCTTTTTGTGAGACAATTGTAGGTACAAAAATGGCTCTCAACAATAATGATCCTCTCGGAGACTTGCCTTTGGGGGAGGATGTGGATGATGACCAAGTTGATGAGGTTCCTGTTGAACCTCAAGCAAATAGACGAGGCCGACGCCTCATGACAATATTCCCGTCCTTCCCCCACCTTCACCAAGAGCGGCTCTACATCGGGTGTTTGCAAATGAAGGATATGTAAGTGACATAGTCCCGCCCCGTATTAGGGCGGGAAACTTCCAAATCACTAATGTTATGCTCACATTGGTAGAGCAACAGGGATTCTTCACCGGGGCTTTGAGTCAAAATGCATACAAACACTTGAAGGGGTTTGTGGACACTTTTTGGGGGAGTAGCCAGACCAATGTCTCTGAGGATGCTCTAAGGTTGAGGCTATTTCCCTTCTCTCTACAGGGGAAAGCTTTAGATTGGTTAGAAAGATTGTCAAACCATTCTATCCGTACATGGGATGAATTGGCAGAGAAATTCATTGCCAAGTTCTTTTCTCCCAGGCATATCGAGACTCTTTGAGACGAGATTCTAGCATTCAAGCAAAAACCCAATGAGTCTTTGCATGAGATATGGGAGAGGTATCGTATTATGGTGAAAGAGTGCCCAAACAATGACACGACGGAGTCTATGATTCAACAAACTTTCTATAGGGGGATCAATACTACCAATCAATGCATGGTCAAACAACTTGTTGGAGGAAATTTCATGACAACACCATATTCCAAAGCTTGTGAGATCTTAGATGAAATGGCGAATACTTCATCGGCATGGAAAAGTAGAGCAAATGTTCCTCAAGGTGATCCAAATGTGATTCACCTACATAAAGAATTGCATGATCATGGGAAAGCAATTGCCGAGTTGACCACCACAATGAATCAATTAGCCAAAGCTCAACTTCAACAAGTTCAAGTTCCTAAGCAAGTAAATGCAATGGAAGGTGTAAATATGATGGTGAACAAGCGAAGGCAAAAGGGTCAACAAGTGCAAAACCGTGTGGAAGAATATGTGCAAGAAAATAGTGGGTTTGACCAAGATGAATCATACAATGAATAAGAGGAGGAAGTGCACTATGTGAACAACTTCCAAGGGCAAATAAACAACTCTCAAGGCCCGAATCAACAACAACAACGGTGATCTCAAGGTAATCAAGGGAATTGGAACTCAAACCACCAAGACAATTGGAGTGGTGGTAACAACCCAGGTAATTGGAACAATCAAAACAACTAAGGTAATTGGAATAATCAAAACAACCAAGGCAATTGGATTTGCAACAATCAAGGATACTGGGGAGGTAAAAACCAAGGGGTTTGGAGAAATTACCAAGGGAATCGGGGGTCGGGATTTCAATGGCCCCTGATGTATCAACAACCAACAACCCGCCTCCTTATCCGTCTCATGGGCCTAGATCTTCTAACAATGAGATGGGGCAAATTAAGAAAATGTTCAAACAAATGATTGAGAAGAATGACGATTCCGATGATCAACTAGCCTCTCACAACACTTCAATCCGCAATTTGGAAGTTTAATTGGGGAAAATTTTGCAATCTTTAAACACTCATCCTAAGGGGGCACTACCAAGTGACACAGTGGTGAACCCGAAGGGTGGGAAAAACATGGGACATGCCATGGCCGTGACCACAAGGAGTGGAAAATGTGGGGATGCAACCACCTAAAGTAAAAGAATAATTATGGATGATGAAAAAGTGATTCAAGAAGATGAGATTCCAAACAATATGGTTCAAGCAAATGATGAATTGAGGATTGATATTGATGATAATGTGGAGGAGACTCAAGAAGAAGTGAACCCATTTAGGGAATACATTGTTGACATACCGGAACCGGTAGTGCCAAAGTCTAAGACACTAATGCCAAGGCCTCCTTCTCAATACCCTCAAAGTCTTGCCAAGAAAAATGACGAGAATCAATTCAAAAAGTTCATTGACATGATGAAGAGCTTAACTATTAATGTGCCATTGGTTGAGGCTTTGGAGCAAATGTCCGGATATGCAAAGTTCATGAAGGATTTGGTGACAAATAAAAGGTCGATGAATTATGAGACTTTAAAGATGAAACATCAAGTGAGTGCAATTGTGCACTCAATGGCTCCAAAATTAGAAGATCCCGACGCTTTCACAATCCCTTGCACCATTGGAAGCACGACTTTACCAAAGCTCTTTGTAATCTAGGGGCGAGTATCAACTTGATGCCCTACTCGTTGTTCAAAACTTTGGGAATTGGGCAACCAAGACCCATATCTATGAGGTTACAAATGGAGGATCGTACTATGAAGAGACCATTGGGTATTATTGATGATGTGTTGGTTCGTGTTGATAAGTTCATCCTCCCGGCGGACTTTGTGATTATTGATTGTGAAGTAGACTTTGAGGTGCCTATTATTTTGGGTAGACCTTTCCTTGCTATGGGGAAGGATCTTGTTGATGTGGAATCCGGTGAACTCACCTTCAGGTTGGGCGATGAAAAGGTGGTTTTCCATGTGTACAAATCTATGAGGCAGCCGAATAGCAATGAAGTTTGTTCGTTTGTGGACTTAGTGACCGAGGTGATTGTTGATGATGCTAGTGAAATGATGAATGTTGATGATACTTTGGAGGCCATATTGCTTAATCATGACGATGATGAGAATGATGGATATGTGGAATGTATGAATTCATTGCAAGGAATGGGGTCGTACACTTATGAACCCCGCAAATTGTCCTTAGATCTTCAAAATCGGAAGACTCCTCCAACAAAGCCCTCAATCGAGGAGCCTCCCACTTTGGAGTTAAAGCCATTTCCTCCACATCTCAGGTATGAATTCCTTGGCCTGTGTTCTACTTTACCGGTTATTCTTTCCTCTTGTTTGACTAACGTGCAGATAGACTCTACTTTGGCGGTGCTACAAAAAAGGAAGAAAGCTATCAGATGGACATTGGTGGATATTTCGGGCATAAGCCCGCATTTTGCATGCATAAGATTATTTTGGAGGAGGATGCCAAACCCTCCGTTGAACATAAAAAAAGACTAAATGAAGAAATACAAGAGGTGGTGAAGAAAGAGATCATAAAGTTGTTGGATGTCGGGGCTGTTTACCCCATTTTCGTTAGCTCGTGGACCTCTCCAATGCAATGTGTCCCAAAGAAAGGGGCATGACTGTGGTCACCAATGACAAGAACTAGTTGATTTCTACAAGAACGGTGACCGGGTGGAGAGTGTGTATGGACTATTGCAAGCTCAACAAAGTCACAAGGAAGATCATTTCCCACTTCCATTCCATGATTAAATGCTTGATAGGTTGGCCGGCCGTGCTTTCTATTGTTCCTTGATGGATATTCCAGCTACAATCAAATTATTATTGCTCCGGAGGACCAACAGAAGACTACTTTCACATGTCCCTATGTTACTTTCGCATTCTCGCGGATGCCATTTGGGTTATGTAATGCACCGACGACTTTTAAACGGTGTATGATGGCTATCTTCACCGACATGGTGGGGAATTTTCTTGAATGATTTTTCTATGGTCGGGAATTCTTTTGATGATTGCTTGAAAATTTTGTATAAGGTCTTGGTAAGATGTGAGGAGACAAACTTGGTATTGAATTGGGAGAAATGTCACTTCATGGTCGAGAAAGGCATTGTCCTCGGCCAAAAATTTCAAAGCATGGTATTGAGGTCGACAAGGCCAAAATAGAGGTGATTTCTAAACTCCCACCTCCTACATCCGTGAAGGGAGTGAGGAGATTCTTGAGTCATGCGGGGTTCTATCGCCGTTTCATCAAGGAGTTTTCCAAAGTGGTGAACCCCTTGTGTAAGCTTTTGGAGAACGATGCCAAATTCCATTTCAATGAGGATTTCATGAAGGCATTCGAATTGCTCAAGTTCAAATTGACTACTACTCCTATTATCACCGCACCAGATTGAAGCTTGCCTTTCGAGATCATGTGTGACGCAAGTGATGTGGCGGTCGGAGCAGTTTTAGGGAAACGAATCAACAAAATCTTCCATCCGGTCTACTATGCTAGTAAGACCATGAACGATGCCCAAGTCAATTATACAGTGATCGAAGAAGAGCTACTTGCTATTGTCTTTACTATGGAGAAGTTTCCCCCGTACTTGATGGGTACAAAGGTGATTGTCCACACCGATCACGCGATGCTTCGGTACTTAATGAGCAAAAAGGATTCAAAGGCGAGGTTAATGCGGTGGGTGCTTTTATTGAAAGTGTTTGATTTAGAAATTCAAGATCGTAAAGGCAGTAAAAACTAAGTGGCGGACCACTTGTCTCGCTTGGAGGAAGAGGGGAGGCCACATGACGGCCTTGAGATAAATGATTCCTTCCCCGACGAGCAGCTTCTAGCCATTTCAATGACCGGGATGCCATGGTTCACCGACTTAGAAAATTATTTTGTGAGTCGTATTGTACCGAATGAGTTCTCTTCAAACCAAAGGAAGAAGCTCAAACGGGATTGCCTTGACTATTATTGGGATAAACCATATCTCTTCCAGATTTGTACATTCAACGATGTGTGCCGAAGGAAGAACAAGTGGAAATTCTTGAGGCTTTCCACTCTTCACCATATGGTGGTAATCATGGTGGAGAGAGAACGTCGGCAAAAGTGTTGATTTGTTGATTCTATTGCCTACTCTCTATAATGACACTAGTGATCTAGTCAAGTGTTGTGATGAATGTCAAAGGGCCAGTGGGATTTCTAAGAAATATGAGATGCCCCTCCCACCATCTTGGAAATTGACATTTTTTATGTGTGGGGCATTGATTTCATGGGACCGTTCGTAAGCTCTTGTTGGAACACCTACATTTTGGTAGCTGTGGACTATGTGTCAAAATGGGTTGAAACCGTAGTTTTACTCAACAACGAAGCTCGAAGCGTGGTGGCATTTTTGAAAAAGAACATCTTCACAAGATTTGGTACTCCAAGGGCCATTATACGTGATGTGGGATCGCACTTTTGCAATAACGATTTTGATACCTTACTCACCAAGTATGGTGTCACTCACAAAGTCTCGACCCCCTATCACCCTCAAGCAAGCGGGCAAGTGGAAGTCTTCAACCGGGAGATCAAGAGTATTTTGTCAAAGATAGTGAATGCCAACCGGATGGATTGGTCGACGAAACTTGATGATGCTCTTTGGTCTTATAGGACGGATTAAAAAACACCAATTGGTATGTCTCCATACTGGTTAGTATTCGGGAAAGATTGTCACCTTCCGGTGGAACTTGAGCACAAGGATATGTGGGCATTGAAGAAGCTTAATCTTGAGTGGGATGTCGCCGCTAACTTAAGGGTGGAACAATTGAATGAGCTTGATGAATTTCGATACCAAGAATATACAAGGACAAGATGAAGTACCTCCATGAAAAGTACATCCGGAACAAGGAGTTCAAAAATTGTGATCTTGTGTTATTGTTCAATTCTCGATTACGGATATTTCCGGGAAAGTTGAAGTCTAAGTGGAGTGGTCTGTTTGAGGCTGTGAATGTGACACCTTTGGTACATTAGACTTGAAGAATAAAAATGATGAAGTGTTTAGAGTAAATGGTCACTGGTTGAAGCATTATCTTGGAAAAGTTGATGATGGCCACGTCATGACATTAATTCATTTCAAGTGATTGATGGTAATATACGTCGTGCTGCAACGTTAAATCAGGCGCTTCTTGGGAGGCAACCCATGTTTCTTTTTAAGTCTTCTTTTTCTTCTTTTTAGATAGGTTTTGTCTTGTGTTAACTGGTTTGAAGTGAATTGCAGGAACTGTGCTCGAAAATAAAAATGGCTAAGTGTTGTAAAAGTGCGGACCACACATTTATTGTGCGGACCACACAACCTTGCATGCCACGAAAGAAAGGACTCTACGGTCGCACAACTGGAGACCCAAAAAATGCAACTCTCTGAATTTTGAAATTGCATAGAATTGGCCAATCTGCGGCCGCACTTGAAATTGTGCGGTCCGCACAAATATCTGCGGCCGCACTCAATTTTGTATGGACCAGAGATCTTCTGAAGGGCTCAGGCAAAGAGTGCGGACCACACAAAAAATTATGCGACCGCACTCAGCAAAATTTTTGACCTAATTTGGTCAACCTATAAATAGGCCCTCATCACGTTGTTTCAAACTTTACGCACTCTGAATTCTTGAAACAAAAGCAAGCACAATGCACAAAAATTTCATCAGCCTAGATTCTCCCCTGCATCCTTCATCACTGGTATGTTCAATTCATGTTTAGATTTTAAAGTTTTCCTAGTTTTTGTTCTTAAGTAGTATAGTTATTTTTAGGCCTAAAATGTCAGATGTTCATCATGTGTGCTTAAAATTGTGTGGGTAATTTCATATGTACTCACTGGGGGCTAGGTAAATCATGTATCATGTTTAATTTTCCAATACCATGTCTAAATTGTGCAAAACTTTGAAAAACCTAAGTTCAGTGCTATATAATTTTTAATTGTGTGGCCGCACATGAAATTGTGTGGTCCGCAGATCCTTAGTTAGGGCAACAAGTTGTGCATTCAATGTGCGGACCGCACTAAAAATTGTGCGGTCCGCAGAAAAATTTGTGCGACCGCAGATTCAAGCTTCAGAGGATCAGTAGCATTGGGCCTAGAATTGTGTGGCCGCACTCATAATTGTGCGGTCCGCACTTCAGTTGTGCAACCTCACTTAAAAGTTGTGTCGTCCGTAAAAGGCAGTCTGCGGCTGCACTTTCATATTTGCACACTATTTTTCCTGTAAATTTTTACAGACTGCTTCTGAACTTTAACTGACTCGTGTTGCTTTGTATTGCAGAAATGGTCTGATAAAGAGGTCAAGGTGATACTTCTAAGGGGATAGGTGAACCCTCCCGAGGCCGAGGCAAGGGTACTCAACCTCTTGTAATGCAGAAGAAAGCAATTGCCAAGAAGCCAACCACTAGGATAGGTAGGACCACAGAGCCCTCAAAATCAAGCTTTTATATCCCGTCTAGGGAAGCCTCCGAGGTACACTCAGTGGGGGAACAACCTGAGGTCCAGTCTTAACCACCACAGTTCCCTAGGAGATACCAACTCCGCAACGAACACTACACCTCAGCAAGTTCTTCTGAGGGTTTAGATGAAGGCAACCAGGGTTCAGAGCCCTCCTCTACACACACACCCCTGCACCAGTTGCAGTAGATGATGATGATGATGTTGCAGATGATGGTAGAGGAAGTGAAACTACAGTGCGCGACCTAGAGAGGTCGAAAAAGAAGGAGGTATGGGAAGACAAATTTGTGAGCTTGAAAGCATTCACCAAGTTCAGAGAATGGTGGCCCCAGAGATCGCTCACACTTGAACGACAATTTCTATTGAAGGATTTGGATAAGTTCAATCCAAATGTGCATAAATAGTTCAGGGAGCGAAATGGGTGGATGTGGTTCACCTAGAGTGTTATGGATGCCAAGGAGCATTTGGTACGGTAATTATATGCCAATGTGGCACACATCAAGAAGGGTACTAAAGTGACCAAGGTGAGGAACCTGAAGATTAGATTTGATCAAAGCACTCTGAACACCTACTTGAGGTTCGAGGAGGTGGAGCCAGTCCAGTACTTGGAGAAATTTTTGATGGGTGATGCAGCTCGCCCTTGGCTAGAAGAGATCTTGCCAGCTCTAGGACAACCACCACCGTGGGTCACAGCGGGGGTTCCCATTGCACGGGCTATCCTCAACTTTGAATCAAAAGGGTGGAAAACATTTGTATGCAATCGTATATATCCAAGCCGAAATTTGAATAATCTTCCAATTCCTCGAGCAGTTTTGGAGGCATCTATCATGGCCGGGTACCCAATAAATGTGGGTGCCATCATGTAGGCCAACATGTCAGTAGTTGTATGAAAGGGTGACAGCTCATATCCGTATCACAACACCCTCACACAGTATCTCACGGATGCAAAAGTGGAGCCTAGGAGCTTTGATACGAAGGTTCGTGCCAATATGCCCTTCTCCTGTTATTCTTTGAAGGACCCGGGGAACCCGAAGCTCAAGGGCAAGTTAACTACTACCATAGGCCAGTTTGATGAGCCATCGGTTGTGGTTGCAAATTTAGCTGCTATGCCTTCCACAGCTTCCATGCCTTCTACAGCAGCCGGTCCTTCCACCGAGACATCTAACATGCCACCACCTCCATCTTCTAGACCATCAGCATCAGTATCAGTGCCTTCCTCCTCCACATATCCACTCACTGCGCTGCGAGTCTCCCAAACATTGGAGAGTCTCAACAACTGGATGCAAACAGCTACTTCAAAGATGTCTGATATATCCATTGTTGTTGCAACACAGTCTTTTATCCCAATAGCACCACAAGTTCCTCCATCAGTGGAAGAAACATTAAAGAAGATCTTTGACAATCAGAAGACTATCATGGATACACTGGTGGCACATGGGGGAGCTATTGAGGAGTTGGGTAAACAAGTGAAGAAGATGAGGAAATCACAAGCCTCAAAGAAATCAGTGGACATTTTGAGAAAAGAAGTGACCAAGATTGCAACAGCTGGTGATCTACCATTTGACTTACTGATGGAGACAGATCCATTAGTACCAGTAGACCCAGCAGTACCATCAGCAAAGGCACCAGCTGGCTAGTTTGACGAGCCAGACCTTGCTGCCAATACTGATGAGGAGGTGCTTTAGATGTTCACCAACCCCTCTACTCCCCAAGCAGAAGATGATGAGATCCAGTTGGAGGAGCTTGAGGGTGGTGATGCTGCCATGCACACTGAGACCACATAGGGAGTTCTCTTTACTCTCTACCCTTCCTTATTTTGATTTTTGTTAAGCATTGAGGACAATGCTTATTCTTATGCAGGGGGATGGTCTATTTTGATTGATTTGATATGACATTGGCTTGTAATAACTATAATACTCTTTTTGTTTATATTTATTTTCTTTTTCATTATATATATATTCCTCCCCCTCTATTGATGTATATATTCTCTCTCACATTCTCAGTTTGTATATTCATTTTTTTCTTTCGGTAGTTTATTTCATAGCTTCTTTATTTTGTTAGTAGGATAGCTTCTTATTTACTTTAATAGCTTCTTTTTGATTTGGTATCTTCTTTTTATGTTTAAGTTATCAATAAGACTTTGCTTTTCTTAATGCCACGGTACTTTCCAAAGGTTGTTTCTTGTGTGAATCAGGTGGCTCTTCCCAACGATGGATGGCGTGACAACATTCTTAAGGGATTGAGTCCGTTTATGATTTTTAGGTAAAAATAGTACTACTAATGAATAAAAGGGTCAAGAATGCTTCACTTGGTACCAACACACTTAATTACACGCTTATGGTTAAAAACAAGTCTTGGAATGAAATGGCTCTAGTTAGTGACCTTGTGACTCTTGTGTTAAGTTTGGCAATCATCGAGTGTTTTAGTTGAACCATTAGCTATTTTAAATATTGAATACAGTTGTTGTGGGCCCTCGACTCTATGATATTTAACAATCCAGCTGTGTGAGAGCTGAGATGTTTTGTTGCAAGTCCAAGTACCCATGCGAATGGTCTAGAACTTGCCCTGAATGTGTTTCTAGGAAACATTTTAAGTTTTGCTTCGCTTGAGAAGTGATTGTAGGCTCTCTTGGACCTTTTTGAAAGTTTCCATGGCCCACAAATGATGTTATCCCTAGTTAACCCATTTGAGCCTAAAGCCTTTTTCATTTGATAACTATGTTACAAGTCTTTACCCGTTTTATAGTGACCCTCTCTTGGCGCCCGAGCTTTCCTTAACACTCATGAGAAACAAATGATGAAAGCATAAGTTTGGGGGAGAGACGAGGAGTTTGAAAGTGGTATCAAGGTAAAAAAAGAGAAAAGAAATGAAGAAAAGGAAAGGCAAAGAAAAACAAAGAAAGAACAAAAGAAAAACACAAAAAGAAAGTGAATAAATTGAAGAGTTGAAGGGATTCAAAGAAAGCAAAAGTGCAAAGCATGGAGAAAACAAAGAAGGATAAAATGAATATCATGACCACGAAAGAGTGATGTCAAGTCTCTCTAGTTCCCCTAAGGAAAAAGAAAATGATTCAAAGGGTTGGCAAAGCATGAGCCAAAAAGAGAAAATGGAGTGCTTAAGGAAAAATGAACCCGTTCTATTCCAACATTTACCACCTTAGTCCAATAGCCTTAATGGCATGTCGAAAAGGCCCTAGGTAATTTCAAGCTAAGTGAGCTTACATTAGTGGTGATTTACATGAGGGAAAAGCATATGGTACTTAGAGTCCTACTTGTGATATTCTGTTGAGAGTGATGAGCAAAATTTTCACAAATCATTGAATTGAGTACTACATTGTTAAGTGAGATGAGCTAACGGAGAGTATAGGAGGAGAAGTTTGGGATCTACATGAAAGTGTGAACTTCCTTGATGAGTAAAGTCAACATTTGTTTCTCAAGTGTCACATTAGAGCTATTTGTGCTTTAATCTTCAAAACATTGCCTTGTTGATATTTTATGAGTGTGTGGGTAATTGTTAGTCCCAATTTATGTGTGTTTGATTCACCTTAGACTAGCTGAAATAGCTATTTTCTTGTGGAGGTGGGAATTACCTTATTTGCTTGAGGACAAGCAAAAGCTTAAGTTGGGGGGTTGATAAGTGGGGATTTTGACTACTTATTTATGTCCTTTTTAACTTTCGTTTACTAAAAAATATTTAAAGGTATTCTCGAAAATTGATAAATCATGCTTACATGAAGGAGTATTGGAAAATTATCCAAAGTGATGAAATTCAACTTAAGAAGGAGTATTTTTGGACAAGGATAAAAGTCAAGAAAAAAGGCCAAAGTGCGGACGTAGTATTATGTCTGTGGCCATATATCATGAAGGAATTCTGTTAGAGTCGCTTTGAAAAGTGCAGACCACATAATAATTGTGGGGCCGCAGAAGATGAAGATCAGAGAGTTCCACATCAGAGTCCATCAAGAAGTGCGGACTGCACCATAATTGTGCGGTCGCAGAAATCAAAAGTGCAGCCGCACTCAGAAATGTGCGGTCCGCAGAACTCAAGAAGTGCAGCCGCAATTCAGAATTGTGTGGCCGCAGAAGCCCCTCCTGTCAAGAGATGTAGCAAAGTGCGGACCGCACATAGAATTGTACGGCCGCAGAACCTCCGAAAGGGTAATTTTGTCCGAATATTTTACTTGTGTATGAATAGTCTTTTTTGACAAAATTAGGTTAAGTTTTTGAATATCTGAAAGTTGGAAGCCGTTTTTCTTTACTTTTTTAGGAAACTTTGTCATAATTTATCAATTTTACATTAGATTTTCATATCTTGATCATTTAGTATGAGTTTAATCATCTTTTCTCCTTTAATTGCTTCATCACCATCTATGAGTAGCTAAATATCTAGCTAGGGTTGTGGCCCAATCCTAGTGTGGGTACCTAATGAGTGTTTGATTTATGGCTTGTTTATGGTTGAGTGTGTAATATTTAGCCTAGTTCTTGCTCTAGTTGTAGAATTAATGGTTGCAAACATTAATTCAAGCCTATTTGACTCGGTCTCTACTTGAGAAAGAGAGACTGAGTCTAGAAAAACTTGGCTAACAAGAAATTGGGATGAACTCAAGAAATTGATAATCCCTATTAAAGGTTTGAGTCTAAAGATAGTAAAATCCGACTTGAGCATCTATCAACTGTTTTTGAATTACCCGTTTGGACTTGAGAAAGAAAAATTGGGGAAAACCACTCTATTACCAAGAGGTATTGAGTGGGTAATTACGTGTTAATTGCTATATTACACCCCGACCAACAAAACCTGCTCTAAAGCCCACAACCTGTTAGGCAAACACCTAGGCAGAAGTCACAGTCTTAGATCTTTTACAAACTAGAAAAAAACAACACCAAAATATCATTCTCCGGCTTTACATTTGCAAACAGTAGCATAATTTAGAAGTAGACTAAAAAACAAAGTATGTGGAAGTGCATCTTAGACACTTTCCGAGTATATACCTAATCCCATCTACGCTCCCTGAGGGATCGATCCCGACTCCTAATTGGGTAATTATAATTGCAATCGACTGCTTCACAACCCCAAAATGGTGTGATTTTGGGTGACATCACCTGTTGCCAACGAATGCCGAAGGGGTGATGAAGACGACCCTTTTCGAGGTGGTGGATGGTGATATAGGCTACACCATTATCTTGAAAATACCATGGTTGCACGAGAGGAAGGTTGTACCATCGACATATCACAAGTTGCTGCAATTCCCAACTCTAGAGGGAATTAAACAAATAAGAGGCGGCCAACCATCGACAAGGGAGATGAATGCAATTTCAGTCTCTAGTAGCAAAGGGAAGGAGCATGCGGCATAGAAATTACAGGAATTGATGCCTGCTCCCAATTCAAGCGAAGTCAAACAGGGGAAGAGGCGCCAAAATCTTATCAGGTTCCAATGTATTTCCAGGTAGCAGAAGAGACGGACGCAACAAAATCTACAGCGGAAGAGCTTGAGCAAGTCAGATTATTTGAAAAGTTCTTGGAGAGGAAATTCCATCCGGGGACAGGACTGCACCCCAAACTAAGGTCTAGATTTATTGAATTTCTTAAATTTAATGTCAATTGTTTTGATTTTCGAATGCAGATATAGCAGGTATCCCGCCGGAAGTGGATGTACATAAGCTAAGCTTGTATCCTAGCATCCCTCCGGTAAGACATAAAAAATATCCTATTCCCGATGCCATAAACAAATTTGTCAAAGAATGTCAGTACTTAACCCCGAGTCCTGGTAGGATCGGTGGGTAGTTGATGCGAGACAATGTCAGTACTTAACACCGCAATATCATCATAGGGCCATGCAAACACATCGACATACTGTCGGAGGAGCTCAATTAGTTTTTCCCTCTGCTCGACTTCTAGGTGAATGCTTATTCTGGTTTCTTTTAATACTTCATCACTCCTAAGATTAATGACTTCTGTTTCTTTCAGGTTGGACTTTTTTTGACTCTCCAACTGCTCGATCTCCTACGGGAGATTGTCCGGAAACATGCTCTCGTCATACTCCTCATAATATAGGTCGCTGCACTCAATGAATTCGTATAGGACACGACAACACGACTGCCGCTTAGATCAAGAATACAAAACTCAGAAGCATAGTTGTATCATCGGAATGGGGACTCCACCGCCAGCCCCGTAGAAACAAGTTGTACAAGTTAGCCACAAGAAATGGCAATTTCGTTTTTGCACAACGAATGCTTATATAATTTTGAAAATGGAAGAAATAAAGTAAAGTCTTTTTATTTCTATCTTGTTTATTTTCTAAATGATGAATTGATTTTTCAATTTGAAAGTTAAATAAGTACTTCAAGTGCTAGTGCCGTAATGAAAATGAGACATCCTCTTCAAGAGAACCGTAAACATAAGAGGGCCTCTCTTATGAAAACTCTCACGATAAAGGGTTGGTTTTGGATGGACTTATGCCCGGAATCCAAATGCCTTTGGGGAAAAATGCACTCGAGGCCTTGATTGATCAGACGCAAATAGTAAAACTTGTGCAAAACACTTAAACAAAAAAAAGATGCAAATATCAAACTTGCACAAATGTTTAAACGAAAGTACGCAGAAAGGAAAACTCATACAATACTTGAGCAAAAGGTGTTTTTATTTATAATGAATGTGCCAAACGGCACAAGTACAAAATTTGGAAAAAGAAATCAAAAACTAGGTTACTGCATCTTCGGAACCCAGAGGAAGAGAAACATCTGTGCCCCTAGGAGAAGTGGGTAGATCCACCGTCGGCTCGATGCTTGGCCTTTATCATTTTGACCTTAATCATCTTCGCCTTCCGGTTCCTCTTTAGTTCCCAAGAATTCTAAACCAGAACCAGAAGAATCGGTAGCATCAGGACTGGCCGGAAGACCCTTTTAGCAGTTGACTCCAGCTCATGGGCTTTCACAATTTCGGCATCAAAGTTGATGACACCCGCATTAGCCTATTCCAAAATTTTCCTCCTCATGTTGTACATAACATATGATTTTTCAACAACGAGGGAAGACGCTTGGTGCTTGAGTTCTTCTTTAAGTTGGTCAACTTGGCAGAAAGATTTTCCCGCGCGGATCTAATAGATTGGAGGCTGACATCGAGATCACGGACAATAAAGTTGAAAAGTATATTATGCTCCATAGTCTTCTTATACTTAGCCTGCAATTGGGCATAGTTCCCCCTGACGGCAGCAAGCTCTTCAGTTTTAGAGTTTAAGGCCGCATCCAAATTATTAATCTTTCAGCAGAGGCAACCTCGCGATCGGATGAAGCAAGAACGACACTATGGACTTCAGCCCATTTGGCCTTAACTTATTCAAATTGAACCCTCAATGGGGCGATCTTGTCACGACCCAAACCAAAGGGCCACAAGGGGAACCCGATGCCTTACTCAACCGAGTACCAATGTAACATATCTTTCTTATCGTACTATCATGGGTAAATGGGCCAAAAGGCTGTCATGAGATAACCAGAATAAAATTTAAGTGCATACTAGACATAGGATGACCCAACATTATATATAAACTTATATATGTGACATACGGGCCTATAAGGTTGACATGATCATTTGTACACTCAAAACGTAGGCCGACAAGGCCATACAAGTATCCTTACATGACATCTGTATACAAGACTTTAAGAGTACATAAATGTCATATAGGTCGGGACAGGTTGTGAGCATGTGATTTTTACTCGCCGTATCGTCCTATAAAAATCCCAATAAATCAATTG